>JAOVYX010018158.1:0-20691 GCA_035668315.1 Drosera spatulata | reverse complement strand
TGATTTTGGTTTAAGGGTTATGTCAAGCATCAATGTATATGGTTAAGGCATGTGTAAGGGTTTGAAACTCTATGAAGCACGTTCTATTTTTTGCCTACAAATCGTAAAACCGTAACCGGTTCCTTAAAACCGTGAACGGTTTTTGAACCAAAAAAAAAAAAAACTGAGAGCAGGTTTTTCATTTTCACTAAAACCTTTCACGTTTTTCTGATAAACGTCAACGTTTTCTGAAACCGTCACCGGTTTTACACAATTCTGAGTACATTAACACTGGAGAAAAAAAAACCAAATTAACACATGAAAAACGTCAACGTTTTCCGAAAAACGTCAACGGTTTTTCCATATCTTCCTCTTTTTTTTTTCCTTTTTCTGGGCCGGGCTAAAGCCCGTCCGCCGGCCCGTCCGTCCGCCGAGCCGGATCGGGCCGGGCCGGATTTTGAGTGGCCTAAAACAATATCCGATCCGACCCTTGTCCATGGGCCGGGGTTCGAAAAGCCCGTCCAAGGCATAATGGGCCGGGCCGAGTCCGGACAAATTTCGGACGGGCCGGACGGACTTTTGACAACACTAGCCAGGGTTCCAGTTCCATCCAAAATCCCAATGCCAGAAGATTAATCTTGTGAGCTTGTGCTTCGTTGATGATTTCATGACACTTTACAAGGCTGAACCCTACTCTCTCTTCTAAATTTTCAAAGTACTCAAGTCATTTTGTAGCTGTATCAGGTCTTGAAGCTAACTTACATAAAAGTAAAGTCTTCTTTGGTGGGGTGAGCCCAGGCGATAAGTTATCTTGGTTGGTCTGGTGAATGTGGAAGTTGGTTGTCTCCCTATCAAGAATCCGGGAGTGCCTCCATCTGCACATAAGCTTCATATACACCGTATCGTCCACTTATTTATAAAATGCTGCAGAGAATAAGAAGCTAGACTGCCCGTTCTCTTTCTTATGCAGGGAGGCTGGTGTTGATCAAGTCTGTATTGAGATCTATTCAGCTATATTGGGCTCAAATTGTTTTTCTGCATGTCCATGTCATGGAGGAGGTGGAAAGTATATGTCGAGCCCCTTTGGTCTGGTCTTGCTCTGAATACTCATAGAGCCTTAGTGGCTTGGAGAGAAGTTTGTTAGCCATATAACAAGGGAGGTTTGGGAATTCGTAGCTGGAGGATATGGAAATTTGCTCTTTTATTCAAGCACATAGGGGCAATTGAACGTGAGAGGCAAAGACTGTGGTCCATGTGGATAAATGCACATCATTTAAAGGGGAGGAGTATATGGAGCTTTGAATTGCAAAAGAGTTCATCTTAGGTGTGGAAGACTGTTCTGAAAATGCGTGATATGATCAGAGCGTAATGCCTTTCTTTCTTTCTCTTCAAGACATGGTTACCTAGTTTGTGGTTTGTTCCGGTTTGTGGTACGAGTACGGGTACGCAATATGTCGAGTTTCAAATATAGAATTCATAGGCAGTAGGTTTAAGCGGTACGTGAATTAGGACCTGGATACGTTAAGGCTCATAAATCGATACGTCATAACAAAATATAGATATAGATATATGCTATATGTTCTCAAAATGTAAGAGTGTGTACTCATATGCTGTGTCGTTGTGTACTCACCATACTGACATTACTCATCAAAATAATACTCCAATTTAAATCTCACAATATATATATGGGTTAGGATAGTTTTACACTAGCAGAACTCAAAAAATAGTTACATCATTTATTAACCATTCATTTATGAAAGATCTTGTGGTTGTGATTTATTCATTATTTGTTAAAAAGATATTTGGATTTGTTTTTATGCTAGTTTATTTTGTTTACTTCCTATGTTTTTATTAGAAAATCAGACTATTTCTTCTTCTTTTTTCAATATTTTGTTTAAGGATTTAGGATTTTAGGGTTCATAGGATTTAGGGTTCCTAGGATTTTATGGTTAAAGGGTAAGGTTTTAGGGTTCCTAGGATTTAGGTTTTTTAGGGTTCCTAGGATTTATGATTTTTCGGGTTTTATGGTTTAAGGGTTTAGGGATTTTACCGTTCCTAGGATTTGGGGTTTCTTTATTTTCATGATTGTTTTTTTATTATTTTCCTTTTTTCAATATCTTGGACCATTTTTTTAAAAAAATGCACACAATAAGAACCGATAGAGAAAGAAATCAAAGATATTGTTTAGCAAATATTAAATAAATCTCGACCATTAGATCTTTTCATAATGAACGTCTAATAAATGGCATAAGATTCTTTGAGTTACGCTAGCGTCAAAATATCGTGTCCCATATATATTGAACGTCTTTTAATCTAAGTTTGATCTTAAGATTGACATCTTTTTCAACGTCAAAATTTTTTTCCATTTTCACACTATATACATTTTAACTAAATCACGGGGCATTTCTTTTCTCTTTTCCCATCATGTCACCTAACATAAACATCTTATTTGAATCAATTTCAACCATACATCAAATTTTGATATGATTCTTGGTATAAAGATATATGTTTTCATTTTGAACCTTTTTGTATTTTTTTGCCCCTTTATATCTTTGAATCCGATACGTCAAATTTCGAGTATTGGTATGCGAAAGTATTGTGTTTCGGTACACAAGTACTAATACATAGCTCGCTAGGGTCCCTAAAGAATTGGGTAACACTGGTTTAGGATGGCTATGTAGCAAATAGCAATGAGTGATTCCAGACCAACTGTGCCTTGGAGGAGGATAATCTGGAATAGCAAATTGCCCCCTTAAACATGTTTTATTGCATGGCTTGCAGTTATAGGAGCATTGAGGACGAAGAAGAAGCTTTATAGCTGGGGTGTTGTATCTGATGCTATGTGTGCTCTTTGTAATTTGCAAGAGGAGGATTGTGATCACCTGTTCTATGCTTGTCCCCATGCTCAGGAGATCTTAAACAAGATTTATCCTCATGTAAAGCTATGCACAAGAGCTAAAACATGGCAAAGCTGGTTTGAAAGGATCAGGAAGGTGGCAAAAGGTAAATCATCTATTGCTTGAGCTCGAAGGGCCATTCCTGTTCTGGTCCTATGAAATATGGCATGAACGGAATGCGAGGATCTTTGAGAATGAACGAAGGCCTGCTGAGGAGGTGACAAAGAGGATTCTCCAACAATTGCAGCAGTTGTTTTTAGTTCAGTAGTTGCTTATTTGTATTATAATGTTATGCTAGGCTGTTTGTAGCTTTTAGCATATTTTCCTCTGTGTAGGGAAAGTGGTGTTTTGCTACTTGATTGTACTGTAAACACGAATTTGGAGTGAGTAATGATGATTGACTCATTTTTTTAAAAAAAAAAAACTGAAAAGTGCCCTGAAGATTGCAGCCAGAATTAGTACATACCTATCTAATTAATCTACATAGGTTAAAGGGAAAGAGATGCCATCATCGTTCTCGTTCCCACTATGCGTCCCTTTTCTTGAATATCATGCATGGTACCGTCTAGGGAGAAGGTGATGCTCTGTAAGTTCATTCCAAAACTGTGATAATGTCTTCTGGCACGACCCAATTGAAAGAAAATGCCTCATCAGGAAGTAGACTTCTCTGAGATCAACATCAATATCTGCTGCAATAGCACGGCCATCAACTCTTGCACGGCCTTTTAGGTGCGGATGTTCCTGCACCTTGTTTAAGATGCTTGTTGAGGGCATATAAACGAGGACTTGCTATCAAAAGTGCATTTCTGAAGAGCCATCAGTTGATCACCCAGATTCAGCAAGGGGGAAATTATTTAGGAAACCATATCATCAAGCTCCTAACCTGGACAAGATAACACAAGGCCAAGCATATAAAAAGAGATAAGACAAAGAGTCAGGGTACAATAAAAGCCTTTGATAATGGAACAATGGCAATCATTTACTTGAGAGGGCGGCATTAAAATAGTAAGAGTCAAGCAAAAACGAAGGTAACATTATACACTTTTGTAGTGACTAGTGAGTAAAACTTGTAGAAGCATGCATACATAGAAAATGGACTATGGAGGAACACCGTTGTCATCATACATCTATACAATCTAATCAATATTTTCTTTAACATGAGATTCTTACCAATTTGCCTAGACACAATTGACAACATAGATAACTTCCAGATTAATATCGTACTGACATAACAAAAACTAACAAACAGCTAAATCATTTCAGCTTAAGCTCTACCAGCACAGCCTTGAACTTAATTTTGATTAAATCTTTGGGATTCCAACTCAAAATCAATTGACAATGAATAAATTAGCCCATGATCTATATATACGTTTCTTATATTTTTCACCATGCCCAATATGGATAGAGTATTCTCAACAATTTTAAACATTCAGTACTAAGCACAGAAAAACAATACGCTCTCACGAGATCGCTCCAACATATCCAAATCACTACAGGTCTACAATTAATATGTCTTCATCACCTTTTCACACAATAAAATTAAACAAAAAACAAAAAATTCACATAACAAACAACTCTCCCAGCATCTTCAACGATAACCACCTAAATAACGGCACATCAATCACAGCTTAACCACTAACAATCAAACATCAAATTTCAACGCCACAAAACTTCAATCTCCAAATCATTCATTAATCCAACACGCAAACCAGTTAAGCATTCAAATCAGAACACAAAATCTGCTCATAAATTACTCAAACAATTGCAGATATCACAGTAACTTCAACGATCTACCAAACAATACACCACAGAATACATTAAAAAGTGCAAAAGCAAATGCATGCATTTGAAATCCGTTCTTCGCTTCAGCTCATTCATATCTGCGAAAAAGAGAGAATTCAATTATCTTTGAGAAAAATCTAAAGGGATGAAAAGATCAAAGAGAAACTGGTTGGAAAATATATTTATTTCCATAAAATATAAATAGTTTTTATTTGGAAAAAGAAAAAAATGAAGAAAATGGAATTGGCCCAATTAGGGATCGCAAGAGGGGAATAAGATGGATTTGGGGATCTGTTGAAACTGGCGTGGTGGGGGTTTGATTTGGGCACCCGTTTGTTGGTTCGGGTCTTCAAGGTAGGGGAATTCGGGTCGGGTGGGGGAGTGAATTGTCCCACTTCTATATAGTCAAAGGGGTTTTAGCACTGCATAAACATAGATTAAACATAAACTTTTTCTTCTTCTTTTTTGGAAAATAATCTTCTCAAGTTAATACTCTCCTCATACCAAATATAAACAACTTTGATACATAAACGAATTTATTTAGATAAATTTTAACTAATGATATAAGATTTATCAAATATCAATTTATACAAATTATTATAAAATATTTATGATAACTTAAATTATATATTTTCATATTATATAATAAAATATTTCACACCATTTTTTTAATTAATTATGAAACTATTTAAAATACATAATAATCAATAATAATTATAGCAAATATTGTCTATATACTATGAGATTAAGAGCACTAAAAAATATGATTGAAAAATCAGGTTCTACAAGGTTTGTGTCTTGTTCTGTTAAACATTCACTTTCAAAGTTCCCCTAAGATCAGAAAGTACAAGTTAATATTCCAAGTACATCCAAGAGTAACAGCATATTACATTTCAAAAGTATGCCTGGGAGTGCAAGGATGAAATACCAACTTCATCACAAGATCAAAAATAGATGAAAATACGCGGCAGTACACTATTTTACTGGAATAGATGACAAGGCTGTTCTGTCAAGGCTCTCCAACAATGAACTCCGTGCTGCTTTGTGCTTCCAACTCTAGAGCTGTCATCCGCGCCGGCCTAAAGTTTCAATCGCAATGCTTCAAGCATCGATGAATTTTATATCAAATGTGTCGGGATGGATTTGCCAAACGTTGAGAGCTGCATACTCTTCTAAACATTCTTTCAGTTGAGCCTCGCTATATCCCTGTCATGAACAAAACATATGCCAAATATAAATGCCAAGATATACAAACACTCGCAAAACCTACCACCATAAGTTAGCAACTTTCCTGGGCCTAGTTTTCCTTTTTAGGATATGGAAGTAGGAATGATAAAATGCTACCTCTAAAAACAGAATTAGCAAGTCTCATCACTTATTGTAGGGCGAAATCTAATCAGGGTTGAAGAATATCCTATCAGGTATATTAGTAGACTAACCTTCCTGGAAATCCAGTTAAGAGCTTGTGCATAACTAATGTCCATCGTGCTCGTTCTTGCAGCTTCATCTCGTAAAATCGAGTAAATGTCAGAAATAGCATCAAGACCGGACTTCTGGCGATCTTCCGAGTACAGCGAGAATTTTGACATTTGCATCAACCTCAGTGCCTCATCAATATCACTTTGTTCCACAGTGGCAGAAAACCGGAGTCTTGCCAGTGCCTGCAGATATAATTCGCCGGTTCAGTTCAGTGCAGATGCTTACGTTTGGGCAATTCCCAAGGAGAAACAAAGAATAACAAGAAACACTTGTACACCATCTTTACATGAGAAACAATTGGATAACTTACAGCAGATAACCGTAGAATGCTGAGCAGTGTTCTCACGGTGGTATAAGAGCTTGGTGTATCCGATCTGAACTCCTCCTGTCTTATACTAGAGTAAGCAGTAGCAATGTACTCCTCTAGCTCTCTTGGAACAGAAGGAGAAACTTTCCTCGCAGCGGCAATATATGCCCTGGAAGTCATGAATGGATCTAATTTAAGCGGATCTCAATATTAATAAACTCAAATTAGAGCTTCACAGCATTGTTGGCTATCGAGAAAATAATTTATCACCACGTTCAAGGGCATGTAACCATTTACTTCTTGTAGACGCATCATAAAGGAAGATTGGTTACCGTAGGAGAGATGGTTCCAGCGGAGTGAAGCCTAGAGCAGGTGATTCCCTATTTTGATGTACATATACAACATGCCTTGCCATTTCAAGATCACTATCCATGTCAGCTTTGTCTAAGATTAACCATAAAAGGTCAAATCTTGAGAGAAGAGCTGGAGGGAGATTGATATTTTCAGCTGGAGTTCTGCGAAGATCATATCTTCCCCTGAAACATATGGAAAGTGACTCTGTAATCATCGATCAATTATTTTTGTGTTAGTTTCTGTTTTTAGGGAGGTAATAGAAGTCCGATTTATATTCGTGTCCATATAACTGGTACATGGTAAAAATAGGAGTAACCTTACCATGCTGGATTAGCAGCAGCAAGAATGGCGGTTCTGGCGTTAAGTGATGTGGTGATGCCAGCCTTGGCAATGCTGACTGTTTGCTGCTCCATTACTTCATGTATCGCAGTACGATCTGAATCATCCATCTTGTCGAATTCATCAATAGCACATATGCCCATATCTGCTAGCACCTGCAGAACAGCATGAGAGAGCTAAATATGTAGTCCCAAAAGGAAGCAACATTGCGACAGCTGATGATGGAAAGGTGTATACACAATATATTTGGCTTTTTAGAAGACACTTCTATATTAACAGAGGCAACTGGAGAAGAGGTTTGCAGTTGGCACAATTACCAGTGCTCCTCCTTCTAAGACAAATTCATTGGTAACAGGGTCTTTTTGCACCGCAGCTGTCAAACCAACTCCACTGCTTCCCCTTCCAGTGGTATATACACCCCTTGGTGCTACATTAATAATGTGCTTCAGAAGCTGACTTTTCGCAACACCAGGATCCCCCATTAAACATATGTGTATATCTCCTCTAATCTGCATTCACAAGAAGAATTCACTACTGTAAGAATACATAACTGAACAAGGCGATGTAAATGCATAACCTAAATAAGTAGTGCCAAACGCTCTTGACATGACCATATTCACCTCCACTAGAATCCATGAACAGGCACTCTAGACTATGAGTGCCTTGGCCAACAAGAGGGTCACCACTCTAGAAGTCGTTATTCTTATATAGAGCACAATTATACAGCCACCAGCTTTGGAAACAAAATCATGTCACTCGAACAAAGTCTATACAGGTATGAGATTGCCAGTAGTAAATTAGCCCCAGTTATACAGCAGAATACAACAGGCCAGGAGATAATCACATAGAAAAACACCAGACAAATGGGTAAACAGGAGATCAATAATAGGGATGAGATTAAAATAAATAAAGGCAATCGTGACTAACATTGCCAACGAAAAGGTTGAAACCACAGTTTCTGATGCTAATAAACTCACTTGCATTCCATCTTTTAACTTTCTGTGTGGAGCACCAACGAGCAGAAGAAGTAAAGCCTTTTTGACATCCTCATGTCCAAAAATTTCAGGAGCCAATGACTTAGCTAGCTTGTTGTAGATATCACCATCCTCAGCTAAGCGTGCGATTTGTTCTTCTTCGTCACCTTGAAGTTCATACCTGTCAATTGGATTAACAATTAATGTTCACTGAACGGTTATGGAGAAATCTTCAGCTCGCTCAAGTTCATGCTCGTTTGGTGAACATTGGAGCATAACACAAAACTACCTAGATTTTATTCTAACCTATTGGAATTTCAACTGCTGAGTGATAGACCATGGCTTCAAGGATCACACTGGTTAAAACAGGACATGCAGATCCTAAAATACCTATGAATACTAAACACCAAAATCAGGAATTTTAGTTTGTGCTTTGGTATTGGTAACTAGGCTGAGGCAAGGCAGGAGCCCCTAGCTAAGCATTATTGCATGCCCTTTTCGGCTTTTCATTTTTGGAAGCCATTTATGACTATTTTGATGGTAAGTACGCAAATTTAGAAGGTTGTATTTACTGAGTAGCCACATTTGCTTTTTAACATCCAATTCAAGGAAACAAGAACATAAGAGCATTAGAAGTTGAATTTGGTAGCAGAAATAACTTTAGTTATGTTGCTAAAAGCACATAGTAGGCAATAAACTGACAGTGATAGCAGCTTACTCTTCATATTTTTTCTTAAAATGAGAGACAGACATGACCTCCAAGTAAGTATCTGCAACCAAGCCAGCACGCAGCGCTCTAAATCCTGTATAAGGAATAGGACAAAATATCCCTGATAGTTCAACCACATCGCCTGGAGAAACCTGGAACAAAAAATCATCAAGGCATGGTTTTAAGCAAGAAAAAAAGGGTGTATCCATGCAATCATTGTGAGATTAGACATTAAACCGATGGAGGAAGAAAACTACACTTTAGCTAAGATTGAGGAAAATGCTTAATGTCATCATCCTCATCCCTAACATGTGCAAGAATGTTTGCGATGAATAGCCTACACAGATGATTTCTACTATGATGTTGTGCACATGAGAAATGGAATACCCTGTTCCCCAAACATTTTATGAAGAGTATGTTCTTTAACAGTAAACTGTGTCTACTGACTCGCTCTAGCCCATTCAATTGTGACTAAAACTCATGCAACGAGAATCTGATATCTTTCTTTGAAGCACACACCTTTCTCGTGAGCTCACCCCTGAAGTGAACGGTCATGCTCCGAGGAATATGGCCTTTAGGGACATGTTCAGCCAACTCTTGAATCTTAGCCTGCAAAAAGATATAACCCCAAAAGTAAATACACGAGTGAAGTATTTGGAACTTAAACAGACAAAATACGGCAAGATTCATTAAAGTACCTCCTGAAATTTGAGGAATTTCGATGCTCTCAGCTGAAGAATGAGGCTGCCCTTTGATTTGTTGGTATCACAACGCCTAGATGGGCATTGAAACAAGGGCATGAATGATCTAGCCGTTACTTCCTGTTTGTCCATTAGAGATTGAGTTAGCACATCAACAAAAAGTGAACCAACCCTCTTTGATTTTTCTTTCTCACATTTAGCAGGACAAAGCTAGAGCAACTCAATCTTCTCGCATCAAGAATGACAAACATAACAAGTATGGTAGGCTGGCTGGCTGGCTGGCTGGAATACCTGATATATTTCAAAACCGCAATCTTCGCAAGTGTACACTGCCACCTTCATCAAAGGCTTAACATCAGAACAACGAGTTACAATACCTGAGATTCTAACGAGCTGCCCTATGTAAGAAGCCTTGACCTCCCTGATTGTAAAAGGCCGTTCTTTCGAGGATGCTCATATGTAAACTTCGCTGCAATGGAACATAGGTAAAACTTAGGAAACCATCAAACTATGACTTCAGAAGCAAACACTAGGACCAAGTTGCTTCTGATGCCTCACTCATGGCCATCCATCAATGAGAACAACTTTTAGTTAACAAGCTGAACCAGGATCAAGTAAACTTGATTCTCTATCCCTTTCCATAGCTAATAGTTTGTTCTTCAACTACATCAATTCCTAGCTTAATCGCCAAACCTTGGTAGAGTAACAAACTTAGACCATAATCAACTACTCATGAGAGGAATGTTTTGGTCAATCTCATGGGAAACGTTACTCGCTTCATAAGGGAAAGCTACATGCAAAATTCCTTTCAAAGATCGCTCCTAAAACAGGAGCCTATAGAACATGATCAATTTTTCATTTTGCTTTTGGGAGTTAATTGAACTATCAAAATGATAGCCTGATTCTCAAAATTTTACTCAAGACGAGTCATTCAAACCCCCAAGAACCATTTACAGATATAGAGCAAAAAAACAAATGGCAAATGCACAGGACACAATTGCACCAAACAGATACGATCATCGAACTTACTAGAAGCGCTTGATCTCCGGGGGCATATGCTGCTGAGGATCAGACCCGTCCGCGTTCTCGGCCCCATCCTGGGACCTCTGAGTCATCATCAGCACATCATGGTCATCCTCCAGCAAAGGCTCGGTTGGCTCAGGCAATAGAGCGTCAATTGCATCTGCAAACACACCAACGTACCTCTTTGTGTTCTCCGTCACTCTCCTTATAAACTCATCATCTGAATCCTTATACTAAACCATACACAGAAAACCAAAAAGCAAACAGTAAGCTCCAAGTCCACAAACTCAACATTCCCAAAAAAAAATCAAAATCAAAATAAAGGTCTCAAAATCAATCAGTCCTACCCCGAATAAGTCCCCGAGATCAATCTCCACTGCACGCACCTTCCGATTAGCCACGTCTTGCTATCCAAATCCCAAATTCGACAGAATAAAGAGAAAATTAGGGTTTCATTGACAGAAGTTCCTTTCATAAATCTTATACTACAAAAATTCAACAAAATAGTGCAATAGAACATACGAGGACATTCATGTACTTGGTTTCGCCATGGATGTTGGTGAAATTGAGCAGGAAGTCCCTCGCGAGAGCTGCGAAAACGAATCGAATCAGCCCAATTGAGAGCGAGAGAGGAGAAGATGAAGAGGGTTTGGTGTTACCTGTGTCGCGCTCGAAGTCGAGATCCTTTGTCATGGATTGCATTTTCGACTTGAATTCTGAGAGAGGAGAAGGCGAAGATGATGAGGAGAAATGGCGGCAGAGGCAGAGAGTGAGAGAGAGTGGGGGAGAAGTGAGGATTTTGTTTTGGCGGGAGCATGGAGGCCAAAGGTGGCGGGAAATTAGGAAAGGAAGGTGGATGGACGGCTGCGATACCCGAGGGGAGTCGGAGATCGACGGCTCAGGATGAGAGGAAGAGGAAATCCACGGAACCGATGATAATGTTCTTGCATGAGATGCAACATAAATAAGTAAACGTAGAAGGGGACAGCAACGGCGGTTACCTGCTTGCTGTTACCTTCCTCATATCCTAAGAAGAAAAATATTTTGATTCTTTTTATTTTTGAATGTTTTTTTTTTCTCTAAAGATATGAAAATGACAATGGTTAACAGATAACTACCGTCACCCCCTTAAGCCGATGAGTAAATAGAAATATAAAAAATGTCTTAACACACAATATATCAATCATTATTTGAACGGTTTTAATCCTAATCACTATTTTGTTACACAATGTAACCAAACACACAGTTTTCTAAATTCTGTGGCTCGGATAGTGCGCTCACTCTCACTTTGGCAATACTGTTGACAATGGAGGGTAAAACTCATTCCCGTGCTTTCAACAACTGCTCCTCATCACCTCTATGACCCACACCATCATTGTAAATAAAACAATTTTAATCTTATTATTCTGCTGCATTTCCCATTCCTTTTTTTGCAAAAGACAACTGTGATTTCTGATTGCAACAGGGAATGGACCAAATCAAGCTTGAATACACGTCGAAAATCGATGGCATGAGCATGGTACGCCTGCTAGCAGCCTGAGCCACCACACGAATTGTGAACATCTCCCTGAAATCGTCACGTCTCATTCACACTGGTAAAATTGCAGCTGTGTCCAACCATGATTGTCTTCCTGCTTATGCTCCTAGAAAGATGCAAAGAAGGACAAAAATCATAAGCAGACGGGGATATCATGTGTCATGCTAACCTGGCGAATAGAAGTGTAGTGTTCAAGCAGAAATGTAAATTTTAAACTTGGTCTGTCTATCTTATTTTCGTTCCTAGAAATGACTTGCACTGAGAAATGACTGAGAGCACAATTTCACTTGTTTTAAGAGACTCAACTATTGCCAGTTGAGACTTCAGATCATCACCACAGCTTAACAGCAGCCTCAAATCTTGAGATCGCTAGAAGAGGATATAATCCAAAACAACTTAAACCCAAAAGGGAAAGGGCCGAAGGCTGATTAGTTCATGTTCATATTTTCTGCTAATTCAAATAATTTAATTTTATTTTACTAATTTACTCATAACTCTCTATATATCTTCAAATAATTATTTATAAACTGTTTTGAAAACTAAACTTCCATATCTTTCCAGTGATATAAGGTTTGTCTCATAAGTCTTTCTATATAATTTTATATTAAGTCATAAAATCATCTCTGTAATCAATTTTTTTACAGATTGACATATCCACTCGTTTTAATTTATAACTTAAGATTCTCAACTCCGAATCATAACTTGGAGTTAGCCGCGATGGTTTTTGTCATTAAGATCTGGAGGCATTATTTTGTACGGAGTGTCTTGTAAGGTTTTTACTGATCATAAAAGCTTAAAGTACATCTTTACTCAGAAAGAGCTCAACATGAGACAACGGAGATGGCTAGAGCTACTAAAAGACTACGATCTGGATATCCGATATCATCCAGAAAAATTTAATGTGATGACCGATTCTCTAAGCAGGAAGATTCAGAATTTATAGGGAAACTTGTACTTATTGAGAATTACGCAAGGCACCCTGGTTGATGAATTCTACAAGTTAGAAATTGAAGTTCGAGCAAAGTTAGTTAGTGGGAGACTTGCAGATATGCAAGCTCATCCTACTCTTCACGAAGAGATAATACAGGCTCAAGAGAACGATGTTGCATTAGAGATTGGTATCAGAGCAAGGTTTAGGTTAAGGACTAAATGAAATCACTTAGGTTTAAATAAATATTATATGCGTAATTTGAGGACTAAAATATTTAAGCTTTCTTATGCTTATGCTTGGTTTTATTTTTGGGCATGTTATTAAGATAAGTTTGTGTCATGTCCAGGATGTTAAAGACTAGAAGTCAGGGATACGAGCAGGTGAATGATTATGAGGAAGTCTGTAGGAAAAAGATATGGGAGCACATAAGGGTACATTTGCTCAAACTAAAGAGAAACATTTGGGAGTTGAAAAGGAATGATGATGATATAAGACATCCAGTATAACAAGTGATGACAATCTTCTGCTCCTTATCGAAGTATATTGACATGACATTTTGGGAATGTTGGTATCCAAATCTGTTGATATATGACTCACTGTCACAATCTATGAAGCCTAATGAAGAAGTTCATTATCGGAACGGCAGATGGATAGTGAACTTTGAAGTGGTGGCTGATAGAGTTATTAATGAAGTGTTTGGACCCGAGGAGAACTTTAATAGTGAATCCGAGGAGGATAGATTCTACTGAAGGATGTATTTATATGAATGTTTCTAATATATGATATGATCTTTAAGTGTGTACTCCATTTGAGGTTGTGGTGTGTCTTTACTACTTATAGCACCCCTATGCAATGAAAGGTTATTATATGTATGAGTGATTAATTGTATAAGTCTTGATTTGATGTGGCTATCTATGCATAATGTATGTAATAATAATAGAATTTGTTGTCTCTATTCCATATTAATGACCATAAAAAAATTTAAGGGATAATAATTAACAATGCTTGGGATTGTAGTGATGCCCGTAAAATAATGTGGATTAATATTTCGCAAATGCTTAACTTATAGGGTGATGACACACATTGAAAATGAGACTATTCAAACTGAAGGGTCAACGGAATTAGTAGGTTATGCTACGAGAGTTTATCCTGCGGTGCAGGAAGGGATCCATGAAGTAACAACGGAAGAACCCCCGAAACAACCGTCAGCTGACCCTATGGTTATGATCATGGAACAGCTTCTAAAGATCAGGAGGAGAGCAGAGGAACCTGTTGAACCTGATACTAAGAAGTACTTCCACAGGCTTAATGCATACCGTCCAAAACGGTTTACAGGAAATGATGATCCGACGGTTCTGGAGAACTGGTTCGGAGATATAGAAAAGCTTTACAAGGCTGTAGGATGTCCCGACAAACTGAAGGTCAGCTTCGGGATATATTACCTCGAGGGTGAGGCCAACAATTGTTGGACCATGGTCGCGGAACGAGCTGAACTTCCTGGCTTTGACTGGGAACAGTTGAAGGAGCTGATTCGCGATAGGTACTATCCTGAGTCTCTCAGGGGCCGAATGAGGCCGGAGTTCTCTTCCCTAGAACAAGAAGAAATGAATGTCACAGAATATGCAACAAGATTCACAATGCTGCTGCGATTTGTGCCTTCGTTCTACACCTCGAAAGCTGAAAAGAAACGAAAGTTTCTGAAGGGCCTTAGCTGGAGGTTTAAGACAACCTTGTTAACCCATACATTTGTTTCATATCAACAAATATATGACAAAACCGTGAATTTGGAGCGGTCTTTGGTAGAGAAGGATGCTTTCTTTGCAGAAAAGAAAAGAAAGCAAGATGATGCAAGATCTAGCAAATCTGATAGATTTCAACAGTCTGGCGGACCTCGATCTAACCAACGAGATGGGCCATCAGGCAATACTTCTAGTGTCGAACAAGGAGGAGGAAACCAGGGGACACAATCATACAATACACAATATGATCAACCGTCCAATCAGAGACAATCTCAGAGAGATAGAGCAAGTTATCAAAATCGTTCTATTTGTGGTGTCACTTGCTATAACTGTGGTACATTCGGACATGTCGCAAAGGATTGCCGTATCGCATTTGTGACATGCTACAACTGTGGTGGACATGGCACAGAAAAAGGTTTTGACCACAAGGGAACATGTCAAGAGACACAGTTCAGGGACCAGCAGCTATAGGTCAGTTGATTGCACAACCGCCAAGACAAGCTGGGAACCAATCTAAACCACCACCAGGAAGAGTATTCAACATGAACCCATAAGAAGCACAGCAGAGCGGAGCGACGGTGATTGGTAATCTTTAACTTTTCTCTCATCCAGCTTTCGTGCTTTTTGACACTGGTGCTACCCATTCTTTCGTTGCCAAGTCTTTTCTTGAAAGGCACGGCATCAAATCTGAACCCATACCTAGTGTGATATACATTGG
Organism: Drosera spatulata; assembly: GCA_035668315.1. Lineage (NCBI taxonomy): Eukaryota > Viridiplantae > Streptophyta > Magnoliopsida > Caryophyllales > Droseraceae > Drosera > Drosera spatulata. The sequence continues at coordinate 5,222 of JAOVYX010018158.1, read as the reverse complement.
GTTGTCAACCGGAGAGGTTGTGGGCTGCAGATATTCCGTGTCTTATGTCCCAATTGAGATAGGGGATGAAAATTTCCTCATAGATCTTGTTGTGTTCGATCTTCGAGATTTTGATGTCATTCTTGGTATGAGTTGGTTAGAAAAGTATAAGGCCATCATAGATTGCGAGAAGAAGCTGGTTAGAATAATAGATACTAAAGGAGGGAAGTTTGTATACTACGGGAAAGGGACAAGACCAGAGGTGCTAATAGTATCCGCAATGATAGCAAGTAACCTTCTAAGGAAAGGTTGTCAATGATACTTATGTCACATAGACGTACCTTCCGAGGAAGGTAAGGGATTGTCTGAAATCCCAGTTGTGTATGAGTTTACAGACGTCTTTCCAGAGGAAATACCGGAATCGCCACCCAATAGAGAAGTTGACTACTCTATTGAGCTAGAGTCGGGCGCAACACCTATTTTCAAAGTGCTCTATCGTATGGCACCTGTAGAGCTGAAAGAGCTCAAAACACAGCTCGAGGATCTGTTTGAAAAAGGATATATCCGACCTAGTGTCTCACCATGGGGGGCTCCTGTGCTTTTCGTTAGGAAGAAAGATAGGAGTATAAGACTGTGTATTGACTACCAGGAGTTAAACAAAATCATCATCAAGAATCGATATCCTTTACCTCGCATTAATGGTCTTTTTGACCAGTTACAAGGGGCTACAATCTACTCCAAGATAGACCTTCGTTCCGGTTATCATCAATTGTGTATCAAATTCACGGATTCTGGATATCCAGATCGTAGTCTTTGGACGGTATGCATTAAGCCTCTGGAAGTACTTCTCAGTGTCAGGTTCAGCAGGTTCCTCTGCTCTCCTCCTGATACTTAAAAGCTCTTCCATCTTCACAATCATATGGTTAGCTGACGGCTGTTTCGGGGGTTGTTCTCCCGCTGCTACTTCACAGATCCCTTCTTGCACCGCAGGATGAGCTCTTATAGCATAGCCTACTGATTCCGTTGACCCTTCAGTTTGAATAGATCCATTTTCAATGTGTGTCATCACCCTATAAGTTAAGCATTTGCAAAATGTCAATCCACATTATTTTCACGGGCATCACTACAATCCCAAGCATTGTTAATTATTATCCCTTAAATTTTTTTATGGTCATTAATATGGAATAGAGACAACAATTCCATTATTATTACTTACATGATGCATAGATAACTACATCAAATCAAGAATTATATAATTAATCACTCATACATATAATAACCTTTCATTGCATAGAGGTGTTATAAGTAGTAAAGACACACCACAACCTCAAATAGAGTACACACTTAAAGATCGTATCATATATTAGAAACATTCATATAAATACATCCTTCAGTAGAATCTATCCTCCTCGGATTCACTATCAGAGTTCTCCTCGGGTCCAAACACTTCATTAATAACTCTATCAGCCACAACTTCAAAGTTCACTATCCATCTGCCGTTCCGGTAATAAACTTCTTCATTAGGCTTCATAGATTATGACAGAGAGTCAAATACCAGCAGATTTGGATACCAACATTCCCAAAATGTCACGTCAATATACTCCGATAAGGAGCAGAAGATTGCCATCACTTGATATATTGGATGTCTTATATTATCATCAATCCTTTTCAACTCCCAAATGTTTCTCTTTAGTTTGAGCAAATGCACCCTTATGTGCTCCCATATCCTTTTCCTACGGACTTCCTCACAAACATTCACCTGCTCGTATCCCTAACTTCTAGTCTTTATCATCCTGGACATAACACAAACTTATCTTAATAACATGTCCAAAAATAAAACCAAGCATAAGCATAAGAAAGCTTAAATATTTTAGTCCCCAAATTACGCATAAAATATTTACTTATATCTAAGTGATTTCATTTAGTCCTTAACCTAAACCTTGCTTTGATACCAATCTATAATGCCCCAATTATACATAACATATTAATACATAATAATACAAATGACGTCACTGCCGCTGAGTCCCAACATCTCAGTTAGGCAAAAATTACTTAATCGGTTTAGGTACAGAAATAAATAAAATCCAATTAGACATAACCAGTAATATTATCAAATATAACGGAAATTTTTCATTCATTACATATTTTACTTAGTTCATAAACCATAATACAGTAGATGCACATTAACACCATAATCTATATCACACCTGCCCGTCGTCTCTAACTCCTGAAAACATAGAGAAGAGAAAAACACAGAAAAATAATAATCGTGAGCTATACGAGCTCAATAACGTGTAGATCCTCTTACCAGGGGTTACACGAGAGGAAGCTAAAAAAAGAAAAATGAAATGACCACTTAGATCCTTTGTTCCAGCACTTTGGAACTTATTATATCAATCCGATATTTATAATTATCATCTTAAAAATACAGTAAAGACAGACAATAGATACCCTTAATCTCAACTTATCAAACTTTATTCAACTTTCGTAAAAAGAACATCCACGAAAGGGGATTAGCCAAACCGAAACCCAGGATCTCCTACAGTGAGTTTCCCTCATACCAAAACGATCTCACAAGGTCGACGAAAGAATGTCATCACCAAGTCACTGTATAATACATATGACAGACACATCGCTTTTTGTGTTTTATACCATGGAGTTATCTCACCAATTTGGATTTGCACTCCTTTCACTCACTCATCCTCTTTATACCAACAATCAAGACATAACACATACACATGATCTTATCATATCATGACACACAATAGTTGCAATCAGTATTTTACATCACTCATATTTAGTGACTACGTCCATAAATTCCAATGCATATTATTATACTCACGACATAATAATACGCATCGTCACACAGTAAATCTAAATGTTACCTTCTTATTACAACTTCCTCACACACACGCTCAACTTGTCCTTTATATCTCAGCGAGCGGCGACTCCAAGTCCTATAACATGATAATATTCATATATTTGTTTATAAATGTTTGTTCGTACTTCATGAAAAATATCATATCAATATTATGAGGTGATGCTGAGCTTTGTAAAAGCCTTTGATACTTATTTTGATTGTCCATGATGATGATTTTACACATTAAATCTTTGATTGTCCATGATGATTTTGATTATCATTAGAGGTATTTGTGAATATTTGGAATTGTTTCGGTGTCAAAACTGTTCATTTTTAGATTCTATCCAACATGACCTTTGGATGTATTTAAATCTATAACTTCTTGTAAAAATTATTCCGTAAAATTCTACATAAACTAAAGTTCATAACCTTTTCATTGAATTAAAATTTTCATCATAAAACCTTACCAATAATAGCAGTTAATTAGTTCAAGTTTATATTTTCTACTAGTTCAAACAGTTTGACCTTACTTCACTAATTTGCCCATAAGTTTCTATATATAACTTCAAATAATTATTTGTAAACTGTTCTGAAAAATAAACTTCCATACGTTTCCAGTGATATAAGGCTTGTCTCATAAGTCTTTCTATATAATTTTATATTAAGTAATAAAGTCATCTCCGTAATCAGTTTTTTTACAGATTGACATATCCACACGTTTTGATTGGTAACTTAAGATTCTCAACTCCGAATCATGATTTATTAACTTTGTTAGAAACTAAACATGTGAGGATTCAATATATATTAATATCAAGATTTATCAAAGAGTGTATAATATTCCACAAAATTTCTAATCAAGATGATTACCTTATGGTGAACTTAAGCTTCCCCTTCTTCTCTTCTCTTGCTTAACTCTAATGTGAGAAGTATTTTGTTTTGTATTTGTATGAAATTTTCATGAAGAAGAGAGCGTGCATTTATAGAAAACTAAATCAATTAAAATAATTTAAGTGAAATATGAGTGGATATTTAGTGGATATTGATGGATAATTAATTTAATTTAAGTGGAGTAGAAATTGATATAAAGAAAAATGAATGCTAAAATTAGGTTTTGGTCATTTTCGTATAAATAAGATATTTTCGTATTAATATCGTATTTTTCGTATTTGCGTATTAAGGTTGTATTTCATCCATATTTTGCATTCTTTCCCTATTATATAGTCAAACAAACCTTTTAACCCCACAAAATAAATTATAACGTACGATAATTTATTATTAATGTTAATTATCGTAAAACTAAATTTCATGACATTTTTCGGGTCCTTACAGATCACCAATCACCAACCACAGTTGCAGAGGGACGATAGGAGCAGGAAGCTAGGAAATACATAGAAGACAAGATAGAAATGCATACCGTAGGACTCATGAAGCAGATGGGCAAGTAACAAGATTAGACTTCCAGGATTACGGCGTGAAGGATGCCTTTTGCTCTCGATTTTTTTCAAACTTTGCTTGTATAAGCCTGTCTAAGATGGGAGGTTCCAGAGGAATAGGGTCAAGACTACGCTCTGCAGCAGCAACGATCACCTGTTGAAAAATGAGGCAGCCAAACAAGTTTAACATATGAAGTCGAGAGCACAGCCAAGGATATAAATTTGAAGGAAATGAAACTGAAAGGGGAAACTACAAGAAAATAACAGGTGGTGTCTTGCAAACATAGTATGTTGCGAGCTACTGGAAAAACTAAGACCTGAACAGGCAAACAACTGTAAGGACCTAGCTATATTATTCGACAAGAAAAAAGAGGGAGAAGCTTGACCACAAAATAATAGAAAAAGAAAGAAGACGATGGTAAAGCAACATAAACAAGGCCTTTCAGTTTCTTGAACAAAAGAGAGGAACCAGAGCTTATAGAAGACCACAACGGAAAAATCCACCACACAAAAGGGAAAATCCTGAATGCTAAAACCTACTAAGATACTCAGCGACTTTAAGAGAGAAATCAATGAAAAACTAAATATGGAAATGGTAGAAAAAGAAGCTAGAAAGAAAAACAAGATGGTATTTCTTACCTCATCCAGCAAAAAATCGACCGCTGCTTCATCATCTGTAGTATCCTTCATAGTAATCCTCAGGTATTGCATATCCAACTGAATTTGCTGGAAGCCACTCCGGTTGAAGGTCTGGACTCTAACAAATTCTAGCAGGCTTTTCAGGCAATGTTTTACAATTGTTGTCACAACAGAGTCCTGGAAGTCACAGGAACATGCAATCACTAAATAGGCAGCCAGCAATGGCATGAAGTGCATACATGAACAAGGACACACCTGTGTAGATTCAACTTTGGTGAAAATCTCCATCTTTTGCTTAAACAATTTAGCCA
>JAOVYX010018157.1:0-20691 GCA_035668315.1 Drosera spatulata | reverse complement strand
TATATATTCTAATCATATTTTCAATTGAGATAAAAGGCGGAAGTGGGTGGATTGGAGGAAGTTTCATGAGTTGTGTAGTAGGTTTGTTTAGGGATTTTTAGTGGGTCGATGTAAAGAGACATTGAATTTCATACGGCCTACCTCTATGAATGCTAGTGTTTTTGAGTTTATTGAGGATGAGCAGACTTTTCCTCTTTGACTTTGTTAGTCAAAGAATCATGTAGATAAATGACAATGGTGAGTCTGTTAATTGTACTTTCCTGTCAAAATATGAACTCCTCATGGTGAGCACCTTAGTGATAAACAACTCACTTTTTTTGTCAAAGGGTTAGAGATTCGATCGAAACAGTCTCTATATAACATATTTAGCCCCATAAATTTGCAATTAATTTTGTTCTTTTTCCCTAAATCCTGTCTCCCCTTTAGTAGATTCAATGGACAATGATGGATCATGAGAGGATAAAGCTACAGATGGAATGTGATGGGCCTGATAAAAGGAAAATGGATTTGGGCCTTAAATTCAAAAAGGTACACATCAATGAATTGTGATGGCCCATGGGAGGAAAAAGGCATTACGTATGATGGGCCACATGGCAACCGGCCTCAAATGCTGTCATCTGGAAGGGGGCTGGGGCACGAATGGAAAATCATGAAAAAAATTATGCAAATACTGGGTTGAGGCCCAACAAGTACTTGCCATCTTTGGCAACTCACGACCTTTAATTAATTAAAATAATTATTTTATTCATTTATTTATTTTGTAATTGTCTATTTTTTGAATCGTATCGGGGAGCATCTATACAGAGGATAAAGTTTTGTCAATAGATGTTTTCTCCGTTCAGATGATTCGAATTCAAAATCCTCTTAAAGAGAACGAAACTCCCAACATTGGACTAACAGGTGTTGACGACAATCCATGATTTTTTAAAATAAACTCATCTATGATTATCTACATAATAAATGTATTAAGAAATCAACCACTACATCGTCAAATTGCACACTTGTTTTTTTCATAAGGATTGCACACTTGGTTACTACCAACCAGAAAAGTTGCTAGGTTCATCAAACAGTTCCCACTTTCCCTAAGTAATTTCGTCCATAAAAAATACTCACATCCCCCCTTAATTATTCTCTTCGTAAACCAGTTGATAATAGAGGAGAAACTTCATCTCCGATGTATTGAGTGTACACAGCAAATTTGTTATGACATATCAATCCAGTTAAGTCTTCAGTCACTGATGACATAATCTAATCAGAACTCTGAATTTAAAAGAACATAACATAAACAAAACATAACTTACAAGTAGAAGCTCTATTCGATCAGCCATCGTGGATAAGAAAGCACATATGTCACGACTTTAATAACTAACCTAGTATAGAGTTTGACGTATGAATTTCTCATTCTAATTCTTATTCTCCTATGCCTTCGTTATTCTTATCTTGACCAATTCCCTTTTCCACGCTAATTAAATATCAGAGATGTAAATTTTGCTATAATCACCACTTAATTAAATTCAATCGTGTTAATCATGTAAACCTTCAACTAATCAAATGTTCACAAGTCAACCCATGAAAGCAAATATATTCCCTGTCAGTTTCCTGGAAATTTCCTTCGTCTTACATCCACCCAAACAGTGCAAAACAAGCAAGGTATATATAAATATCAATATCAAACGGCATTGCTTCATTTCACCAAGTTCTCCTGATCTTTTCCACCCATTTTGTTCATCTCATTTGTGTTTCTGATCAACACGTACAAATCATGAGTAACTCCAATGACGATTACGATATCTTCCCTAACACGAACGCGACTAACATAAGCGAAAGGGTGATAATCAGCGCGGGACTCTCCCTAGCATTCGTGATCGCCATCGTGTTCACCCTCCACATATACGCAAGACTCGTTCTCAGTCGTCAAGCTAGGCAGCAACAACGTGAATTTGACTTCCAAGTGTCAAGACTATTTCGTGTGGATCCGTCGCCTAGGTCTACAGGGCTGGATCCAAAGGTCATGGCTGCCATACCCATATTCAAGTTCAAGAACACGGGCGGTGCTGATCAGGGAAATGTTGTGGAATGTGCGGTTTGTTTAAGCGCGATAGAGGCAGTGGAGTTCGTTAGGAGTTTGCCTAATTGTAAGCATGTTTTTCATGCTGAGTGCATAGGTAGGTGGCTCGGTGGCCATTTGACATGCCCCGTATGTCGCACAGAGGCCACGCCACGGCCCATGCCCGAGCCTAGGGAGCCACCAGCCATGGGTTCGTTCATGGGCATCATGGCACCGCCTTTTGCGGTGGAGGAAGGGACTTCCGACAGTACAGCTCCGAGCTTAGCAGGCAAGGCCGGTGGGTCGAGTTTCAGATTGACTTCTTTTACAAGGATGCTTAGTCGTGACAGATCAGGTATCGTATAGTATTTGGCAGGAAAAGGGTTAGATCAGCAGAGACAAGGCAATTTTGCCTTTTTTAGTTTTGTGGGCAAGCAAGGGCTGGAAGATAGTTGTTACCCAGCTTCATGTACAATGTGCATGTTCAAGAAATGGCATTTCTATGCTTCCTACAATTTTACCCAGCTGATGTGATAGAGTTAATCATACAATAGGTTGGATAGATTTTTGTCAAAACTTCCTTAATTTTCTTCCCTTTGCCTCAGCATTACCGATGAGCTTCTTTATTTCGGATGATTTTCATTCTGGTTTGGCTTGTTTACAATCAAGGTTTTTCAGTGTTAGAAAACTACGAACTGCATCTACACAGAACAGGTAACTAGAATTTTTTTCGATTTTGATTTTTTTTTTTTCATTTGTTCGATTCCCTTCACGCACTTAATCCACACTTTTGGGCTTAGGAGGACCTTATTTACAATCTATTCTATTTAGTTGGATTTTAACCAGATATACGAATTTTTGTGCTCCCAGACTCCGAAAGTCGCTCTTATACCAAGACCAACTTCAGTACTTCAGAAGTGCTAGAAGCTCTATATGACACATTTCATTAACAGCAATGTTGATTAACACAAGAATGTTGCTGTGGATATCCCACCTACAGCGGCTATTCTGCTGGATGATTGGATCTGTCTGAATTTTTCTTCACAGAACATTAAGGATTTGTTTTAGTCAACCGACTATACAGGAGATATTTTAGAAGAAACAGTTAACTAGGGACATAGGTTTAGCAGGCACATTACAAGAATGTTGAACCAAGAAAATGAGCTGCTTTTTAATTTGATGTATATATATAATATAAGAAGGAAACATTGTAATTATGGATAAGAAATTGTCAATAGTGTAAAAAAAAAAAAGGCTCCTCAACTTGTTGAGCAAGTATAGGTTTACCAAAGTTTATTCATTCGGGGTAATGACATGCCTAAGCCGACGAAGAGGAGCTCAACTCCAAATCAATCCTACATCCTAGTAAGCTAGCTACCTCTCTATATCCTCGGATTATTCCTAGTACACAAGCATGCTAAGTTGTTATAGGAAGATCATTACAATTGCAAAGAACAGGAGTTGTAACGTCCGAACCTCACTGGAGTCATGGGGCATCCTCATATCTGCACTTGACGAGTCCAAGCTAGAAGTATTTGAAGTCGTAGAGAAGTTCCCAGATATCACAGTACTGCAGGCATGACACAAATCTCAGAAATGGTTTAAGAAACAGGTACATTTACTAGATTTGCTGTTAGCTTCACCGAATCACAGTACTAAAAGGAAGAAACAGAAAGGCAGCTGACTTCATAAAATTCAGGCACTGGTGCAAGATAAATTTTCGAGGGCTATAATAAGCCATCAACAATCGCTACTTGCAGTTGAACAAAGAAAATCAGGTCTCTATTCAGTCTCAGTAGGTGTTGGCATAAGGCCAACACGGAACAGGACATGATACACAAGACATATAACACCAGTAGAAACCAAAGCGACTGTCATCTCGCCTACCATCACACTTCTCTAGCATTAGCCTCCATTCTCTACACGGGATTCACCCATTCTTAGCATGCATCGACCGACAAACATTCTTAACATGCAGCTTATCAGTATTTCCAGATTTCTTCTGTCTCTTCCAGGTAACGACCTCAAGCAAATGCTTACATGAGTGGACTTCAAAGATTATTGGAAGTCAATGTAGAATGTCAACAATTTTTCCCTTCCTATGAGGACCAGATCAAGCTGTAAACTTTTGCAACCATGTCTCATGTCAAGATACTGTCTGCTTAACGCTTTGCACTCACAAGCATGTCTTGCAAACCCTCATTTACGTATTCGCTCTGCATCCCTCCTAAGCCCACATTGCAATGTGAGATAATCCATCTATCACACTAACACCACATAGACACACCATTCACAAAATCCAATCAATACATTCAACATCCGACCATAAGCTTCAAACACGAAAAACCAAATGGTAACGCATCACATACCTGGATTGAAACTTGCAATTACCATGACCTGGAAAAAAAAAAACCCATCACACAATCAGCAATCTCCAAGCAACCAAATCAACAAAAACATAAACAAAATACAAATAGAGTATCACTTTCCCTTCACTCACTGGGATCAAGAGACGTGAGCGCCGCCGCGCCCCCGAAATCACAGTCCTCCTCATTCATCCCATTCTTCACGCAATACACATTGAAAGCGAACGAGGCCATCCCAATCAAATCACTCTCGTCATAACAAACCCCGCCGGCCTGGATCGGGCCGCAGTCCGCCCCGCCGGGCCCGCAGGCCCAGTCCAGGGCGGCCTGTAGGGATGCGTCGTCGGCGTTGTTCTTGGCTACACACCATAACTGTTGCGTCACGCCCGTGGCGGCGGCGGCGGCGGCGAAGGCGAGGGTGAGGAAAAGAAAAAGGATGAGAGCGTTTAACATTTTGATGAGAGGAGTGAATGTTATTAGGGTTTTGATGATGAGATTACTGTGAGAGTTGATTTGGGGCTTTTTGTGAGAATATGACCGTTGGCGTTCTGTTCTGTTCTGTTCTGTTTTGTTTCGGGGGAGAGTGATGGACCGACAAGGTGAAGTGAAACCACTGACAAGGATTTAGGACGATAGAGGAAGTCCGGACATGAATACGGATTATTGTACATGTGATTTAAAAAGTAGATTGTCCGATAACATTATGTAATAAATCGAAAGATGATGAATGAAAAGCCGAACAACATGTTCTTGAACTACCACCAATGGAAAAAAATTTCTCTTAGAAGACAATGCAGTGTACAAAATCTCATGTTCGAGAATGCATGCTTAACAGCTATCAAGTACCAAAATTTACCGCAAAGACTCCACTGCTACCATATAAATACTAGAACTACTAAAAGTACCTACTAACCCAAAACATAACGATCCATTGGTCAGAGCAAAGATGATAAAGAAATCGTTAGAATATGCAAATAAGTCATTCAAAGGCCCATCGGTTCTCCTGCCTGACTTCCTCCTCCTCTGGGGTGTAATCATTCTTGATGTTGAAGATCGCCCTGATCTCCTCCGGATTCTTTCCTCGCATCATGTCCGCCACAGTACTGCAACTCAAGTCCAGGAGACCCTTGATGTTGAGATAATTAGCAGCCTGCGGATCAAGGACCAAAAAAATTGTTGAATAAATTGAACAAAGATAATATTCAGAGCACAGAGAGCAGACGCTAAACTAAAACCTTACATCTCACTAATAGAACTAAAAAGTTCAACTACGATGTGTGTTTATTCAATAAGGAAATAAGCAACCATTCTAAGAAAATAAGCTTTCGGCAGAGTGCTTCATATTATCGGAGTTATGTTAAACTTTCTAGAATAATAACCGACACAAAAGGATATGCAGATGACCCAGGGTACTCTACGCCCTAATTTTAGGTTCTACTTAAACCAGATCATGGAAATCAAATCACGAACAATGTATCAAAAAATGTTTGTTTCCCAATAATCATTACTATAGTTATAAACGAACTCCTATAATTAATGAATCAACGCGACAATGCTTACCAGTCTTGTGATTCTCCGGTGCAACAAATAGTTATAACATGGCTCATGTAAACACATGAACCGCTGCTGGCTTGCTCTGTGGGAAGCTTAAATGCGATCTTCCCATGAGTTTATTGAAGACCACTGACCAGAAACGATTAATTTTACAGCTTGTTTGCATGTAGCAGAATGTTAATTAAGCAAAGGTAGTTCAGGGAGGTGCTTAGATGAGCCAAGTACAAGCCTGTTTCTGGCTTTCTTTTCCCCCGCAAAAACAATCTAATCCAGAATCTAATTTCGACCCTAACCACTTGCTGAAGAAAACAGCCCAACCATTACATACAACTTACGAGTTAAACTGTAAAGTTGTCAGCATCAGAATGTTAATATGCACGGGGATGGTATGATGGTTATAGTTGCTCAGATGTTACAAAGGTGCATATCATGAAATGGTCTCTCCCGAAATTCGGTTGATAAACCGATAGCTGGCGCAGCGTGCATATGTCAATAGACGACCATCAATGGGAACCACATCGCACAACCTCATCACGTAATCAAGACGGAACCCCAATCGACAATTCCAACACAAAACCCTAAGCCTAATCACATCCAAAAACCTGCTCGAATAAAAATCCGAAGACTCACCAGAATGATATCAAACAACATATCATGATCAACATCTATGAAGCTCTTATCCCAATCCTTGATCTCCTTTTCCTTCTAATTATCCTTATAAAACGCATACTCATCCTTCTCCCCCGAAAACTCCACGTGCTTCTTACAGTACTCGATCACCTTCGCGAGTATCTTCGCCGTGACGTTCGGCAGAGGAACCTCGCCCTCGGAGAATTCTTCGTCCAGCGACTGCTTGATCGTCTGGGATTCCATCGCCACCGCCTCCGGCAACACGAACGTCTCCCCGTCCGAGCTCCTTGGTGGTGGGGGCCACTTCGGTGGTGGTCGCTGGAGTAGATTCCGACATCGCTTTTCGCAGATCGGGAAGTCAGAGGTGAATGGGAACACGGGGACTAGGGTTTGGGCCGTTTGATTGATGACCGGGGAAGATGATTTTGATTTTATAGGATTTTAAAGGGTTTCAAATATAATGAAATTATTATTAGAAGAAAAATATCCGAAAAATCGAATTTTGTTCAATTATTTTGATTATTAGGTTAATTTTGGTTTTAATTTCAATTTCGGGTTTCGAAAAATTTGGTTAATCGATTAATCAAATTAATCCTATTTTTATTATTTTTTTTCTAATGATTTTTTTTTACTTTTCTTATATTTTTTTATTGAAAAAAATACTTATAATGCAATTTGAATGCTTTTTATTCTTTGTATAACATTTCTATGAATTAATTTTTATATGTTTCTTTTATTTCTTTATGAAATTCAGTATAAGATCGAAATCGAATATTAATTATGTTAACCAAACTCAAAAAATCGAATTAAATTCAGTTCGATTTCGGTTTTGATTTTTCAAAAATTAATTGAAACTGAATTTTTTCTGCAAAAAATCGAATTCTCGGTGCCCGTTTTCATTGATAGATAGGCCCACATCTACTCCGACATGATCTCATGCAACTCTCACAGTTTTGAATCATGTGATCTGTAATTTGTCTCTTCCATTCCTTCTCATCGTTTAGTTTGCATTTCATCGCTCTCTTTCTCTGTTTGTTTGTAATTTTTTTTTCTAATTTTAAAATTATGATGGGATCGTTCGGCTTTTTCACGGACGCCACCGTATGATATGCGATCTCCAACTTAAATTAGTGTAAAATCTCGTTTAATTTATCTTTTTTTTTCTTTTCGATTTTTACGCTATTGCCATCTCCATTGTATAGCTAACAGGATTTTTTTTCTTTCCCGGAAGCATTTCCTAAAAAATCACACTAACTTATGTCATTATTGTGATTGAATATAAATATTATTATATCTATATAAGCCATCAAGAGTTAATGACAAAAGGGTTGTGCACTTGATGAGATTTCATCACATCGAACAGAATGAAGCTCTTGTTGCCTGGTAGAAGCAGTAATCAGTTAATCAAGCTAGTTTGCCTCCTCACCACCAGCAATGATCACAATGCCATAGACACTTGAAGCTCATGATGAAGATCCAGATAGCCAAGCCATGGCGTTGAGATCATTTTTGTTTTGGTTGCTCGCTCATGATGTCTAGGTGCCACTGCACTTGAAAATATAATAGTATCATGATCTGTCACGAGCCTCGTTCAAAGCCAAGAAGCAACGCGGCCTACCAGCGTAGTGAATTGCAGAAGAAAGCAATATGGCCATACACGAAACTAACAAAACTACTCTTTAAACAAAGAAGAATCTTGCAGACCTTGCTTGTCGAGATGCATCCCAAATGAAAAATACATGAATACCCAGGATCATGTGTTGACAAATGTAGAATACATGAATACCCAGGATCATAAGCAGTCAACACCGTACAATGGAAGTAGCAATAGCAAGCAATGTAGTATGTTCATTTACAAATGATGGTCTCATGATCACCTCCGAATTGTCGCCTCCCTAGAACCAAGACATCTCACAGAGTTCGGCCATGGTATAAATGTGAAAGCTAAAAATAATTTCTGCACTAGAACCACTACATCCTTTGGACTCTTTCAGCAGCAGATTCCTGCATAGATCATCACACCTGCATGATTTAGACCAATTTTTGGAGGTGCAGAAAACGATTAGGGCGTCGAAAGTTCAAAACCAATATCTCACTACATTCAGTTTCTAGCGGAAAACACTTCACACCAAACTCAACAAGGCATCAAGATATAGCTATAGGCCTCAGGCCACACTCCAGGCAGATGACAGTAAAATACACATCCATAACTCATCGCACACAGGGAAGCGACACATTTCTCACAAAAATAGAAACCGGAACTTGCCTACATAATACTTCCAAATGCAGGAGACTTATAATGGAAACTGGAAAGCAAATGCAGAACAAGTGCCTAGAGTAAATCAGTATCACATTTTGTGTCGCTGTAATTGTGACCCCAACAGCGAGACCCACGTCTTCCGCTTAACAGAAAACTCCAACAAAGAAACACTCTAGACTGACCCTAGCAATCTTCATGTCAAAATCTTGAAAAGCAATGAGCTGTGAGCGTAAAATTTTACTGGACTAGTTCTGCTTCTTTTAAGATTCCAGTTCCATGGTGACCCAAAGCTACAAACCAAGGCTATCAAAGTAAGAAAACATCCCTGTGGCCGACATTACAGGGGGAAAAACCAAATGCAGGGAACAATCCCTTGTTCCAACTATACAGCGATGTATTTTCAGTGGCGTCATAGTCAATGGGTAGAAGCAATTTGGACATCTACAACATGATGGAAATATGTAACTCCTGGGGTTCCACAGGGAGCGAATCCAATGTTAATTAGAATATATTATCTCAGCCCGAAAACTACAACAAAATTAAGAAAGGTAAGGTAAGGGTAGAAAATAATTTAGACCCATCTAAGAATAAACAATATGATTTTCAACTCCATTGATCCAAAAAAACAATATGATTTTCAACTCAATATTGCAACTTACAATGAAAGATGCAAAGCATGATTAAAAAACAATTTAGGCCCATCTAAGAGAGATTTCTCGTATTTCCAGCTATAAGCAAATAACTACAGTATGCGAGAACAACTCCAGGTGATAAAAAAAACAGCAGGTACTCAGCAAACAATTATGAAGTGTTTACCAAGTCATCTGGTCATCTCAAACGATATCAACTGTTCTACGTGTTTTGAGCTAGTACCATCCTTTACAAACTAAAAGCCAATTAAGTTAAAATACGACACGATGATAGGGTCTCAGATGTAATGATAACATAATCCAATAAAAATGTAAGTATATGTTAAAAAACAACACCATGAGTGACTATCAGTTGATAGTTTAGTGCTGCAAATCAAGTCCAACATGGCACAAGTTATGGTCGAAAACAGGTACATTTGAACGCCTATAATCCTATGATCATCAGGGACATAATCATGGTGGCTATTTCCACTATGAGGTCACCATGAGAAACCTGAAGTTCAAACTGGATATAAAGATACTCGAGGAATTAAATAATGATGACTATAAGGTGATGAATGAGAAATTAAATAACCAGTGCCATGCTTGGATCTCAGAGCCAAGAACACGAGCGTAATCAGTCACCACTGATTACATGACGTACAGGGAAGCAAGTCGTTCCAATTCACACAAAACGGAACACAGGAAACTTGCCCTGAGAAGGAACCTTCAAATGCAAAGGACATGAAAGAAAAGCAAACTGCTAATAAAGCAGCTCCCAAAAAATCAATATGGAAAACATGTATTATTAGCCAGGCATACTTGTTTTTGAACTCGATGAGGCGATGCATAAATTGTCACCTTCTTAAATCAGACCTGAGGAAAGAAACATTTCACTTGTCTCTCAAAAACCCACCAACCATGAACTTCATTCTTTTGAGAACAGCAACCTTAGTTCTTCTGTTCATCATTTCTGTGGCTTCAGCTGCAAGCCAAGGTACCCATAAGCAATATGATCGAAAAACCTACGAACAAAGGTTCAAAGCATGGCAAAACCGCTATGGAAGACAGTACAAGGACAAAGACGAGTGGGTCCTGAGATTCGGAATCTACCAAACAAACCTACAGTTTGCAGATTTCATCAATTCTCAGAACCTCTCGTTCTCACTTGCAGACAACAAATTTGCAGACCTGACGAATGATGAGTTCAGGTCCATGTACTTGGGTCTCTTGAGTGACGAGCTACCAAGGGTGAAAAGTAAGGACAAAGTAAACAATGTCAAGTTGATATCCAGGGATGACTCTGTCCCAGATAGTATCGATTGGAGGAAGAAAGGAGCAGTTACCCCAGTCAAGGACCAAGGCCAATGCGGTAGCATCTACAACATTTTCCCTTTTCTGTTCCTATATTAAGATATGATATCCTTCCACGTCAATATTTGAAGGAGGCAATTTGAGTTCGAAATCCCCATGAAGTTAGACATATGCTAAGAGCTCGTTTCGCTTTTTTCCTCTTTCAACTTACCTTACAACTTCCCTATGGTTTTAGACTGATGGAAACCTACCCAACTGCAGGAAGTTGCTGGGCATTCTCTGCAGTTGCAGCAGTTGAAGGAATAAATCAAATCAGGACAAAACAGCTGGTTTCATTGTCTGAACAACAGCTAGTAGACTGCGACGAATCAGACCAAGGATGCAATGGAGGATTCATGGAATACGCTTTTACTTACATTCAAGAGAACGGAGGGTTAGCCACTGAAAAACACTACCCCTATACAGGAAAAGATGGTAAATGCAGTAAAAAGATAGCTGAACCCAGAGTAACAATAGACGGGTTTGAGAAAGTACCCGAGAATGATGAATCAATCCTTCAGTTAGCAGTTGCTCAGCAGCCTGTATCAGTTGCAATTGATGCCAGCGGTCCCTTGTTCCAACTATACTCCGGAGGAATCTTCGATGGATATTGTGGTACTAGTCTGAATCATGGGGTTGCAGCAGTTGGATACGGCAACGAAAATGGTACCAAGTACTGGATTGTTAAGAACTCCTGGGGGGCAGAATGGGGCGAAAACGGCTACATACGACTCCCACGTGATATAGAGTTCAACACAGCAGGAGCTTGTGGCATAACTAAGATGGCAAGTATCCCGGCTATAGATATTTCACCATGATCCTATAGCAAACACCTGCTCAGGCAGTAACTTCACACAAAATTCTAGTAAAATAAGATTTAACCGCAGCCTTAACTACAGTTTACCATAAAGATTTCCAGTTGTTTTAACATTATACAGAAATTCATGTCAATGAAATTCCTTATTGTATACGGAACAAGAAAGCAGGAGCATGTCTTCTTCTGATACCACAAAGGAATTCTCACATAAGTAGGTTCCATGGTCCTAGCGATTTAATATATCACCAGAGTATCACGTGATTGTCTTTTCCGTCATGGTAATAATATCGTGACAGTTGATCCTGAAATCACAACCCATCCACATTCATAGTTTCATGGAAGTTAGTTCTATAATGAGAAGCAAAATATTTTTGACTCCACTGAGAAGAAAATAGCCTATAATGACTTGCTACTTTGCCAGGAGATCGTCAGATAGCTGAAAGTCTTATTCTAATTAAAACTACAATCAGATACCACTTTCAGTCATGAGCACCAATAAATGCTTTGTATCCGCCCAACCAAACATTCTCTATTTAGACCATTCTATTCGATTCTTGTTTTTTTTTTTTTTTTTTAATGATTCTATTCGATTCTTTATGGTACATAATCATACTCTTTTTTTCCACTAAGAAAATCACTTTTTACCAACAAGTGCAACAAACCTCTATCTTAATTTCACTATAATTGGAAAAACTTTCCAATAAGTCTTTATAATATAAAAGTGATCCAGGAACAGGGTGTTACACAGACTAAAGACTGTAAAATTCACCAATGACGGGTTCTAGACTACAAGAGTAACCTAGAGAGGAACATGAAGGGATTTGCATACTATTATGTCCCTTTTCAGCATGTAGATGAGGAGGTTGGATGCTGTCGATAGCTCTTGTTGGAAAGAAAGTAAAGTTTTCAATAAATTGTGCAAGTGACCTGTGACCATGAGCACAATGAAGAACAAGAATGGATGAATACTTCTCTAAATCAGACATCAATACTAGGCCATGGTCAATTATAAATCGTGACACCTTAAAAAACACAGCAGCCATACCATGTAACCATTTGTATTAAGTCACCATTGATAAAAATGTGACAATTCCTAGAGACAATCCAGAGTGGTGAAATCAGAACGCCAAAAACAAACAAACCAATAAATGAAAGTGTTGTCTGGAAGTAGTAAACTAGATACAACAATTACCCTCCAATCACATCTTCTCTTTCGCAACATTTGTTTTCTGGAAGATTGTAATGAAAGTGTTGGCTATTCCCTGACCTCATGGCAAATCCCGCAAACGATGGCGTCGTCTTCTTGACTTGAAACGACAACCGAACAGACGGAACGCCAAGACAAGTCCAATGATAACCAACTGGAAAATTGCAAACAGCTTTAACCCTGCAGCCATCAAACAACTCCCTGTTTAAGTTAACATGTAATTCTGAACTTTAAAAAAGTAAAAGAAAAGTTGGAAAAATGGTTTTCAAGCACCTTTGAGATTTTGAATCCATTCGTCATATTTTCGACCGAGTTGTCTCCCCTTTATATTGATAGAAGACCGATGATTGATGGTCGGTCGATGAATTAGAGGCTTGTATTCAAGATTCCCACCCATAATGCATGTATTTGGACAATTGACGCTGCTGTCATACTCATCACTACCATCGCAACAATCTGCAGATTAGGTTAATTTGACAACTGACTAATCTTTGCATAATTGTGAAGTATGAAGCAGTTACGGATACCAAGCCTCTACTTATACCAGCATAAAATGGAAGGGCCTTTTTTCTTTGGCATAGGCACATATGCATAGCCACAGCCCACATGAAGCACATACGAGGAGGAGAAGATTCATGTCGAAGTAAAAGAGAAGAACAGAGAGAAGAATGCTGAGACATAAGATTTCTTGAGAAATGGATGGACATACATGTGGAACAAGAACGGAATCTCTAGGATTTGGAAAAAAAACAAAGAAAGAAAGATGCGGACCTATATTTTATACACTGGAAATAATCTCATTTAACTCCTAGGGTGTTAAAGGAGTGAACTTCTAGAAATACATTGTCTGCTGAGTATTCAAGCACACAGCACCACCAGAAAATTCTAGCATGACTAATAATCTGAAATGCAAAACAAAAGGAGAGGGGTATGACGCCAAAAGAAAGCTGTAGATAGAATTTACATACCACAGATGTTATCATTGACACGTGAAGAAAACAAAAACTGAGGTCTACTTCCCACATTCCGACAGTAAAATCTACCCCTCGGACATGCTGATGTACCTGCAAGCATCAAGAGAAAGATTGTTAAAATAAATTTGTCATAGCATTTCAGCTAAGCTAAAAGTGACAAAAATTCTAGTGTCCTTCAGACCAATAAAAATTAGTTGGAGCATATTCTGTCCTCCAACAGCCAGCTGAACAAGAATGTAAAAGTAAGCAGTCATTGCCAATTACAAACAAACCCATTACGCAAGCTACAGATAATTGCCACCATACTTAGGCAAAGGCAACACCACCAAACGTAACCTATAGATAATTGGAAATTTAAGAACTCAAATGAACTGTTTGAAAATCAGCGCAAAAAAGCCTATATAAAGATTTTTACTTAAAAATCGAACCATTCACTTGTCCACCGAAGATTACTCCTTAATACAACTACGATAGAAAGTTTTCTCCTGAATCGACCAGAGTTTGGATTATCAATCAGCCACACATTACATGGTAAAATAGCACAGAAACATAAGAAATCCTTCCTATACACATTAACAAACATGGGATACAAAACTATCAGGTAAAATCCATGTTTGATATAAATCTAGCACAAAAAACTCAATGTACATGCATTTGCCACTATTATTTGGACAACAACCATAATAACTTTAACTACCACCTGAGTTGATTTCCAATTCGATTCCTCCAAATTCCAAACGACAACAAACAATTATCTGGCTCATAATCAAGATTGCAAACAAAAGCAACTAATTCATACAATAACCAACTCGTGCGACGGAGCGGAATAGTTGACTACCAACCAGGCTCATCCGTCCCATCAACGCAGTCGCAAAAATCGTCGTTGATTCTATCTCTCGAAAACCATTTCGAACCATCCTTGCACTTGATCAACTCAGAATCAAAGTACTTCTCATCTGCTCACCACAAAACAAAACATCAATCAAATACCCTAACAAGCAACAAAAAAAATCAAATCAACACAAGGTGCACTTCAATCGAGAGCGATTGAAGTTTTACCGAGCGGGTGGATTCCGATGGGAGACGGCGCTGAGAGCACCGCCGAGCAGAAATGACCGATGACGATGTAGACGGCGGCGGCGGCGAGGCGGCGGAGAGCTGTGTTCCGGCGCCTGGTCGGTGGCGGCATCGGCGAGTCAACTCGTTGACCCGTTCACCAGCGGCCGGTCGAGTCGAGCTACTCGTTTCGAAAGGCGGAGTTGGGCGGTTCAGCGAGAGCTGCGGCCTACCCCTTCGCCGCCGGCGTCGTCTGCTCAAACTTCCACTTTTTTCTCTCACCTTCGAGAACAGGGGATTGCAAATGGTCGCGTCAAAATGGTCATTTTTCTAGGCCACATAGAAATGTTTGCTCAGTAAATGAAACAGTTTTACCGATAGTTGACTCCTAAAATTTGATGCGGTTACAGGTGAAAAAGTTTGATGAAATGAACAAAAACATCATTAAACAGAGCACCATTAAGACGCCAGAAAGTAACTTTTGCTGGTTTGTGGTGCGGCTCAAACAGAAGCATCTAGGCGTCCTGCGCCGAGTTTCTGTAGAAACTATGTGCATTCGAAGAGAGCATGCAATGAAACTGCTCTTAGCTTAACCCGGTGACAGGAATCTCCAGGGCACAAAACTTATTGGTAAATACAGTCACCATCAATTACATTGATCCGCGCAAGTGTAACATGGACTCAGTTTCGCCTATTACAACACCTATACACTAACTGGAGTAAATGTTGTATCCACCTTATGAGAAACGTGTGCTTGTTTTATTGGTAAACCGTCTCTTTGGGGGTGAACAACAAGGGTGAAATAGATGCATAGATAGCCTAGATCAAAGTGTGGTTCCTAGTGTTATTTCAAATTAACAATACACAACTCCACGCGTCCCTTGTAAGAACTTGTCGAGCTTCAAAGTGAGGACCATGTGTTTGCAGCTATCCAGTCAAAAGCAATAGGGCCGAAGAATGCATCTGGGATGCCGAATGAGCTTACCAATGCAAGGGCTTGCGGTCGCAGTTCAGAGCAGAGTTTGCTCACTTCCTGTCTCACTGCTGCAGCATTTTCTGTGGACAAATAACCATAACGAAGGAATGCAGCATCTTCCTCCAGGATGACAAGGGCGTACAATGATCGCAGTAAACTCAGTACCTCCTACAAGTTCAGCAAGCTTAAGGTTTGCCAAGTGCATAAAACAAACATGCCGCACAATCTTTTACGCAACTATCTACTAGATCGCTGGAAAATTTCTGGCACTCGAGGTAGCTATAAAGATGAAAACTCAAAGGCTAAATGCACGTGTAATACTGCAAACATTATAATTTTTTGTTTTCCCTACATTGATTTATCTTCTATAGGAAAGATATGTACAATGGCCAAGATGATCAGATGCAGCCAAGAACCAACAGGTTAAGACGATGCAAAGGTACTTATAATGCGGAGTTCAGTTTTTGCTTCGCACAAGACCAGCAAGCAGTTTCACGTCCTGTTGTTATTGGAGGCTATCTCCTCTTGAATGATTCCCTAGTATATCGGCCACTCCCCAACAGCATTACCACTCTCAGAAGGCTGAGAAGAAATTGTTTTTCTTTTCTTTTTCTTTTTTTTTTTACACTAAGTTGATCCTTGAGCCATGAAGAACTAATCATCCACTCCTGAATTACAGCTATATATTTACGTATTTATTATTATCTGGCTCCAACATATAGCCCTTATAAAACAAAAGCAGCAATTATACTAGCTAAGCAACAATCACAGCTTTGCTCCTAGTTCATACTGGATCATAGTCTCACTACAATAGCTCCTCACCCTGAGCTACCCGCAAATGAGAATAAAGCACAAACATTTACCGTTAATGAGCTAGCAGGAACTTTTTCTTCTGCCTCTTTAAATGCAAGGAAGATAGCTTTATCTGCAAAAGCTCTGCCGAGGTCTTCTGCAAGCTGATGACTCTGGAGGACGTGAAAAAGGAAAATGATAAGGGCTCCATTTTAGATTGGATCAAAGTGAGAGAGTAGGAGGGGGTAAGCCAAAGCATGTGGCATGATAATCAAACGGAGGATCAAATGCTAACCACGAAAAAAGCTTGTTCTTGACTTTTTCCAAGCTTTAGATGCTCCGAGACTTCTGCTGCAAAGCGGTTCAATAGATCTCGCTCCCTCAAGTAGAATAGGTCAGTCTGGTCATCAAATCAGCAGAGCATAAGTAGACATTTTTTTTATTTTTTTACCAGAAGGATCAAAATGAACGTCTGAGGAGGACTAATATTTAACCTGAACATGGCTGGACCTCAGATGATAACTCACCAAACGAGATGGGATAACAGGGGCACGTCCATTCATATGCTCCAGCCACAATCCCTTGAATGGTTTCTTCTTTATCTGAGCGGCTAAATATTCAGCAAGAAGTGCCTTGCTAATCTGGACATTGCACATAAATGATGAATTTCCATGTTCCAGACTCATACCATTATTTTCACGATCCAAGCTTTCATAACCATATGAAATAAGGGGCTAGAAGCTGAAATTGCAATAGACTCGACCAAACACAAGCACAAGAACGATCAGAAACAGAGATGTTGAGTTGAAATAAGAAATGGCACGGTCCGCATGCCGTACAGACTATGACACATTCACATTCTTCGCCCACCACCGACTCATTCTCCACCCTTAAGTAATTCATCCCAACATCCAGGTATTTGCTCCCCTACTAGATGGGGTCGCTGAAAGAGTCTTCTGTTTCCATTTTACACAGTGGGGCAGCATCCAATCCAATGAATTGCAACTTTCCATGCTTTTTCCCCCTGTTTTTAAATTTCATCACTCTAAGACTTACTTTTCCCCCTCTACTGCCTTTTCTCTTTAGTGAGTCTTCTACGAGCATTGGTTGAATGACATATTACCAAGAAAAGAGCACACGATGGCATGTTATTAGTGACATGAAATTGCTAAAACCATGATGGAATTTTCACAATTCACGATAAATTCAACGCCCCAAAACCAACAGAAACTAAAGAAGTCTTCAAAAAAAAATTGAAAAAAAAAACCAGAAACTAAAGAAGTCATCTGCACTTCTTCTGAATCAAAACAACATATCCAAGATTCTATTACCTGTTGCATTAAGACATTGTTATCCCCCTCGAAAGTTGACTGCACATCGTATTCACTTTTCAGCTGACCAACCAAATTTTCAGTCTTCAGCCCTTGGCCACCACAGGCTTCACGACACTCCTGGATGTATCACAGTCAAACTAAAGAATGAGCTAAAAGTCCTGACAATGTGAAATCCATCAAACAGGGAAGGAATACGCTAACCTGAAGCGTCCTCATATTGTGCCAGGTCATAGTAGCTTTAAAAGCACTAGAAAGAATATGGATTGTCTTATTTGCTTCAGGAGTCCTCTGAACATATATTGACTTCAAATAATTTCCAGCGAAGCTCATTGCATATCTGCAGCAGAAGGCATCCAGGGTAGAAATGAATTACCGGTTCATTTAGGCCATTTATATGTAATTCAATTTGCAACTGCCGTAGACTAATGCCAAATCAAGACCACAGAAACAGCAACAGCACTGACAAAGCCACTTACGTTTTTGCAAGGAGAGGCAGAAGTCGGCGTTGGTGACTTGGATAATCAAATAATAGAACTTCAGGCTCATTTGGTTCAATAGAAAAGGCCCGTCTTGACAAAGAATACCTTATGGCAGTTGCCAGACCAACCTAGTAGCACCAAAATAAAACAACTGTAGCAGTTTGTTAACCTCAAACAGCACACCACATGTTAGAGTTCAAGGCTACCTTTGATTCGTAAACTGCACTGACAGCAACATTCACTCGACCAGAAGTCAAGAGAGCAAGAAAGGCAGCAAATCTCTGAAAGGAAGAAAATCAAATCAGGTTATAGAAAGAAACAATATAACAACCTTGCGAGAACTATAACATAGAACTAAGTGAGCAAGTAGTACAAAAGCTGAACTGGTTAGCAGAAGCCAGCAGGAATACCGATCTGATCTGGATCCTTTATTGCACTTATGACATCAGCAACAGAATTGAGTAAATTCTCCCTTGGGATACCAACATTATCAAACCTAGGAAAACTGCATTTTTTTATTTTTCTTTTACATGAATGCTCGATAACAAACCTACCTAGGTTGGGAATTTTTATTCCCTCCCTAACCGGTCCCAAGTCCGGATAAAATGATGAGGATTGTGTGTTAGATAGCCAACAACTAACACGTAAAAAATCCCGTTGGATCTCTTAACATGAATACGACTTGTGGAAATTTTTTTGGGACGTACTTCAATAGCGACGCGTTGCACGGCCTGAGTGCTTCGAAAAATGAGGAAAAACCGCTACATCGACGCCTGGATATAGTGAAAAATGAGCAAGGGTTCCAGCATCACGAAGGATGCGGTTAAAGAAGTTAGTCCAAGAAAATGGAGTACGTTTAGCTAGTTGGAACATTGGGACCTTAAATGAAAAACTTTTAGAGATAGTAGACATAATGATTAAAAGGGGGATTTATATCGCTTGCTTACAAGAGACGAAATGTACCGGAAATAAGGCTAAACTTATTCAAAATACGGGATTCAAGCTATGGTATTGCGGTCAAAGTCGGACTAGGAAAGGAGTTGGTATAATATACGTAAAGAGTTGGTAGAAAATGTGGTTAGTATCAAGCGTTGGAGAGATAGGATAATTTCTATTAAGTTGTTGATTGGGAAGGAAGTGATTAATGTAGTAGGTGCTTATACCCCGCAAGTAGGTCTTGGAGAAGATGCTAAGGTTCAGTTTGGAAAGATATGGATGAAGTAGTACAGTCGATTCCTGAGAGAGAAAGATGGTTACTCAGAGGTTCACGGAGGATTTTGTTTTGGTGAGAGAAATATAGAAGGGAGAAGTATATTGGATTTTACTGTGACACATGACTTTATGATTGTGAATACCTTTTTTAAAAAACATGAAAAGCATTTGATAATCTTTAAGAGTGGTTTATGCAAGTTTCAGATTGATTATTTTCTTATGAGGCGAAGAGACCTGAAGGATTGCAAGGTTATCCCAGGATAATGTTTGACCACTCAGCACCGTTTGTTAGTTATAGATGTATTTTTGTCCTAAATAGAAAAGAAGAAAAAAAACAAAATGTAATCTCATAAGGACAAAATGGTGGAACTTAAAAGGAGATGAGCAAAAGTTTTTCAGAGAGAGGTTGTTGAGAGAAAGTCCATGGACTTTTGACGGGAGTGCATGTGAGATGTAGGATGCGATGACTGATTGTATTCGACGTGTAGCGAAGGAGACATTGGGACAATCTAAGGACCAACCACCGTTGGATAAAGAGAGATGGTGGTGGAGTAAAGAGATTCAAGATAAGATAAAGTATAAAAAAGAATGTTACAAGGCTCTGTTTAGATGTCATAGTGATGAAAATTTAGAGAAGTATAGGCGCGTCAAAAAAGAAGCTAAATAAGTTGTGAGCGATGCGAAGAATAAATCGTATGAGAAATTGTATGAAAAACTGAACACAAAAGAGGGAGAAAAAAAAAAGTCTTTAAGTTAACTAGATCAAGAGACAGAATAACTAAGGATTTAGGTCAGGTAAAGTGTGTTAAGGACGATGCCGAGCATATTCTTACGGCTGATGAGGACATTAAGGAAAGATGGAGAGAGTATTTTGACAAACTCTTTAATTGCACAAGGAAAGTGTCCCTGAATGAAACAAGTGGGAATGTAGATGTGATGATGAATCGATGTTATTTTCGTCGCATTAGGACAGAGGAAGTTAAGGAGGTTTTAAAGCGGATGAGC
>JAOVYX010018156.1:0-20696 GCA_035668315.1 Drosera spatulata | reverse complement strand
AACCGAGGAAGCTTCTCTGACAATTTTGCAGGAGAATTCTGTGTTTTCGATAGTCGCAGACGGCAATGGCAGCGGCCAATGCGCCGGCCAATAATGCGGGCTCTATCAATCCATGCTGTGCACGGGTATCCGCTCTCACCTCCGCCCCCCACCCTCTCTCACATCTTTTGCTTCTTGACTCCTGGTGTTTGAATTAGCTCATGCTTGGATTTCTTACACTGATCTTTTCTTCTTCTGATGTTCAATGTTCCATTTTTAGTGGGAGGCAAGGTACTTGAAGCAGAAGAACAATCGGGATCGTCTTCGCGATGGGATATTGATTCTTGAAGGAGAGATTCGTAAGCGGGATGATCAGATTCTCAGCTTCCAGAAAGGTGCCATGCCTCTCTACGAAAGCTGTTTTCCTTTTTCGTTTGATTTTTACCTTTCCTGTATTGCTGCAACCGAGTTTGATGCCTAAGACTTGATTTATGGCCGATTGGAATAAGTGTCTTTCTTCTTGGTATCACTATTAATATGCATATACTAACAAACTCAATATTGTAGTTTTCTCTCGAATTCACTTCCAGTTCCTAGTTCAACCTGGATATTCTGGTAGTTTACAAGCAACACTAAATATTGTTGCTATAGTATCATAGTTTCCCACATGTGCAGCTGTCGTAGTTCAAGCAATTTTTTTTTACAGGCCTTTAAAGATAGAATCAAAGGTAATTATATTTTCAGGAAAAAGAAAGTAAATGGCAATCTCTAGGAGTTTGTTTTGTGGTGGATGACCTATCTTTTGGGTTTTTCACTGGGTGTGGTTGTGATTCAGTTAGTCCTAACAGACGATCTATAAATGTCACCAACACAGGTAGTTTAATAGGTGTCTGCAATATTACTGGCTGGCTTGCATTTCTGTTTATTCACGAACTTGAACTCCTATGTTCACATCTCGGAAGATAATAAACATAATGTCAGATATTTTTGTATGTTCTTCGTCTTTACCTTTGAGGCTAGATTTTAAAACGGAATCATACTATGTTTTTGATGGTGTAGTCTTGTGGAGCACTGGGAAAATGTGAAACATATTGCGACCTTCCTTCTTTGAAATCAAACTTTTGTGTCCTTTGTAGGAGATATTCGTGGTGCTTTGGATTCATTTTCAGCTTTCAGCAATCGTTTGGTAATTCAAGTCTAAAGATTCTTGGAGAGAGAGTTGGAGTAGAGATGACTGAATTGCCAACCAATCTCATGTCTCATATCTTCCTGTTTCTTGTGCAGCGTGTGATGAAGAGCGTGCACGAGCAGACTCAGAGAGAGAAGAGAAGAAGAAGGAATCCTATTTGAGGATTTCTATGGAGTCTGAGCTAGCTGCCTTGAAGCTCAAAATCTCCTCCTCGCAGAAAGGAGGGAATTCCAAGAGTGGAGATATGGATGCAGAAGTGGAGGTAAACAGGCTTAAACAACTTCTTGAGGAAGAAAGGGCCAAAGTTGGTCTACTGGGAGAAACTGTCGAGTCAGAGAAACGGAAAGCTTTGGAATTGAAGAAAACCCTTGGTGAAGCAAGATCAAGCTTGAAAATTGAGAAGTCAAAGTATGAGGAAGCTAAGAAAAAATTAGGTGTTGAACAACAGAAGTCCCTAATAGAAAAAGTTCGTGCAGATGCTAATGACAGAAAGGCTGTGGAAGAAAGGTGTCGTGCTGATGGCTTGCTGATGGAGTTGCAGGAGGAAAAGCAAAAGTCACAGAAAGCTATTGATGCTTGTAATCTTCAAAGCCAATGTGATTTCAATGCGGTTATCGGGAATATGCAGGCTCAAATTTCTGAAAAAGCCGCAGAAGTGTGCAGGCTTAAGCAAATTATCGAGGAAGAGAAGTTGAACCCTCACTTGGAGAGGGAGAAGGCTGGAGAAGAAAAAAATAAAGCCGCTGCATCGCTTGAAGCCTTAGAAAATGTAAAAAACAAGGCTAATAATGCATTCAAGATTCCAGCGTCCGAGGCAAACAAAGAAAAGCAAAGTAGGAATCAGTTGGAGATGTTGCAGAAGGTAGTCAAAGAAGCAAGGTCAAATCTGGCTCTAGAGAAGCTGAAGTATGAAGATGCAATGAAAAAGATCGAGATAGAAAAACAGAAGACCCATAGGGAGAAAATGTGCGCTGATGAAGAGAAGGAGAAAAGTATGGAGCAAACACGGCTCGCAGAAGCACACAAGAAGATGGCATTAGATGAAAGGATGAACGCTGCTAATGTGTTGAAGGCGTTGGAAGCAGAAAAGATGAAAGTTCAGACCCTGCAGAAGGAAAATCAGGCGCTAATCTTATCATGTAAATCTGCTGGAGAAGTTGATTCAGTGCCTTTCTCTACCGGAACAACAGAGTGGATCTTTTCTGCCTCCTTAGAGCCAGAAGATGCCAAAAGGGAGCTTGTTGTGGTGGAGAAGCCTGAAGCGGCAGACAGGAGAGCCCTGGTACGAGGATTGGATTCTGATGATTTGCGTAGGCAGTTGGTAGAGGCCAGACAAAAAATTGAGGATTTAGAAGCTGAGTTACGTCAACTACAATCTGGTGGGACGACGAATAGTCAAGATGTCAGTCAAAGTGTTGGTACAGAACTTGCTAAAATCAGTTTTTTGGAGGAACAGTTGAAGTTTGAAAAGAAGCGGAGAAAACATTCCAAACAAGTGGCCAAATTAGAAAAGGATCGTAACACTATCTTGCATCATGAAGTGCATAAACTAAGGGATGAATTTGCTCAGTTGTTGTGCCACATAGATTTGCTGGAGAGGACTTTTTACGATGGAACTAAATTCCATGTTGACAATCAGAAGAAGGTTAGTTCTTCCCTGTTCTCTTCATGTTAGTTCATCCCTGTGCTCTTCATTTCACATTATGCTTGTCAAATCTACTGGGTTGGGTACTTATGGGCGACCTACCTGCACGCGTAATTTTCTTTTGAATAGAAAAGCAAGCCTCCGGACACAAGCAAAGATGGAAATGTTTCCTCGACCACAACATTCCCTTCCACACAAGAAAGAAAGAAAGAAAGAGAACTAATAAATAAAAAAATCTAGAAGTCGCAGACATGGGTTCTGTC
This sequence comes from Drosera spatulata, assembly GCA_035668315.1. Lineage (NCBI taxonomy): Eukaryota > Viridiplantae > Streptophyta > Magnoliopsida > Caryophyllales > Droseraceae > Drosera > Drosera spatulata. The sequence continues at coordinate 17,620 of JAOVYX010018156.1, read as the reverse complement.
GGCTGTGTAATTCGTCAGATTGTACAGTTAGTCTCTGTTTTTATTAATTCTGACATGCAATGGATGCGGGTAGCGATTAATGCAATACTTGTTGGTATTGAAAGATAATGTGATTATTCTTAAATGAAGTCTCCATGATAGGTTTTTCCCTCTTCTTTTTTTGGGTAGTGAAGTTATGGGAATTTTGAAATAGCATTCTGGACTATGTATGTGATTGGATACTCTATATCATTTCCTTGTGTCAGCCTTGTGACTTCTGTCTCTGTGTGCTTTCATACTTCTGCTAAGGAACACGTGCCAAAAATAATTTTAAAAGAGGTTAAAATTTCTAGTTGTTCAAAGCAGAGATGAACACATAAATAGATTGCAGATAATGCTGGTTGGCACTCTCTTACTGCTCAGTGGTGGGTTACATGGATGGGTAGTGAAAGTGGGAAAACCAAATGGAAGAGCAGATATGATGGAATCTTCACATTCATCTTGAGCTTGCTTGACGTGTCCATCGCTCTTCACTGGAAAAAGAAGTTCCTTATTGTTTTTAATAAGTACATCTGATCATGGTTCACATTTGCTTTGTGGGTGCTTCATTTGTGCGCTTTTCATGTCATTTTGTGCTCTGTATGAGGTAGTAGGCAATGCTGAGTTTCTTAACAACCTATTCCATTAGTAACCAAGGAGCTGACCTTTCTTCATTTTTTACAGAGAAGTAAACTGTGCAATTTTCATAGTGATTCCTCTAACTCAAGACTACCTTGTGGTGGCAACCGCGGCATGCTGAGTAGTGAGCTTCCAATGCATAGTAGTCCTTCACCTAGAGATGGATCTGATTGTCTGATTCCTACTGTAGCTTGTAGTCAGCTACGCATGTTTCCTCGACAACCCTCAGGTATTAAAACAATACCAGTTCCACTGCTTGGAGATCCTCCCAGAGATGTCTTGCCAAGTTCTGTCTTATGCTCCAGTACAGCTTCTTTTTCTAATAAACAGTTGGTGGGATCACAGGGAAAAGTTGATGGCTCACTTGCTACATCAGCTACACATGGTGAACTGCTTGAGTTTCCCAGAAGATCCGTTGAACTCAATAAAAGGAAGCGCATCGACAACGTTGCAGCAGTAGCAGAAAATAGTTTTAGGGGTTCAGCTTCTCAGGCATCTGTTCGTAAAAAGATCAAGAAGGTTCTTGATGAAATAAAGTCCATCAAATGCATCCAACTGGAAGGTCAAAGGTTGCAACAGGTTATGGAGGAAAATCTAGCTACGCTACATAGTATGCTAAACAAACTGACAGATGAACAGATGGAAGGGGAAAAAAGTTTGTTGTATACTCGGAAGACCCATTCATGTGCTCTTCACGAGGGATTCCCGGAGAAGGGAAAGCCACCTCATGAAGCTGATTCAACCATGCTGCAGTGTAATGATTCTGATGAACTTTTAGGGATGGAAACACTTGGGGCTCCTGTTCCTATACAAGCTGCCCTCGCCAATGGAAGCTCCGATCCATGCAAGTATGATCGAGATGAGAGCCTTCTAAGCCAACAAGTTGCTGATGCAAGCTTCGATGAATCTGGTGAGGAGTTCATGAAATTGCTTAATTTGGATGACATGGCTGATGAGGAAAAGTTTCATATGGCAATGGGAAGACCTATATCTCCAACTCTTCCTGAAATTGTTCTTCAGTTTAGTGAAGGGTGTAGTGTTAGCGGGTCAAAATGCTTTGTTGAGGGGAACTATTCTGATGCCATTCTTTTGGACACTGACAGTGGATGTGAACCTTTGAGATCTGATTTTCGTTGTGTGGAGACCAGGTTTGCCATGCCCAAGTTCAAAAAGGATGAATTGGAGAAAAGCAAGGTCTCCATGGATCTTATGGATGCAACTGGAAATGATTGTTTGAACTTTAGACAACATAATGACACATCAGCAAGTGACATGTCTGCTGATCAGATTCACGGATTACACGGGGATTTGCAGCGGCTGGAAGAGAAGGTCGCAGCAAGTAATCTGTTAGATCTAGAGCCTGCTTCTGCCGAGGCTACTGCGACCATGTTCTGTGTGTTGTTCTCTGACATGCACGATATCAGGAGTGCAGTGAGAGTATTTTCTGGCACTAGAACTTGTGCAAGTGCATGCTTTCTGTCTTCCTCAAGAAATTTGGTGGCCCAGGATATATTGGCTGCACTTGCATCTCAAAAGCATCTCTTGACGAGGTACTCATGATTGTTCTATGACTTCTTGTCGGAAAGTTAATTCACTTGGAGTCATGAGTGTTTTTTCGTTTATAGATTCTATTCCTACCTTCCGAACTTGTCCTGATTCAGCTTCACATTCTTCCATTTGAAAAAAATTGTGCTGATATATTTTTCTTCTGTGGGTATGTCTCAACCAGGGAGAAGGTCTGCATTCTTTTCTCTTGTTTACTACAGCATGGTTGCTCTATGGCTTTGAAGAAGGCTAAGGATTTGCATGGGAGTGATGCTCTGCAAAAATTTTCTTCAGGCCTGCATTCAGGTACTTTGTGGTTTGTCTTAACCTTTGTATGCTGATATGTATCATTGAAAGCTTTACTTAATTTGACAGCAATTTTGTTTTGCAATTGATGGCTCACTTTCCACAAATGTCTTACAATGCAGTGCTGTCAGCAGTGGACTGGAGGATGCTATTTGATGGATTGTGTGACTTAAGTGAGTTGGTTAGCCTTGTTGAACATTTTGTGAAGTGCAAGAGAGTTTACTTCCTGGGTGATGTAGGCACAGAGTTACATCATGCTTGGAGCTCAAACTTAGATGGTGGGAGAACCGTCTTGACTGTCAAAGCATCTTCAGCTACTCAGATGGTTACTGCTGGTGTTGTTTTAGCATCCATCTGTACGGCATTGAACCAGATGCATTATTTATTTGAAATTTCGTTTAATATCCTCCATATGTCAAACAAGGACCCTCATTTGGTGCTGTCATTTCTTCATGTTTTTGCTCGCGTATGTGGGGAGAAATATCTTTCCATGAGCAGATATGGTGTACTGATGGGAGTTGTCAAAACTATAGTGACGTTAATTGAGAGTGGTTCAGATGATGTTGTTTGTCCTGATGGCAGCCCCCGACCTTGCTTCTCTCCTTGTGATGGATGCCCATTTTCTGAAAGCAGTGCTTCTGCTAGCGACATGCTATCACTGCTTCTCCGTGAACTTGATAGTGAAATCCAGGCGCATGAACTGCATAAAAACCACAAGGCATCTGCAAGTTTGCCAGGTGATGTGCTTCTGTGTGGTGTGAACGAAGTTGACTGTGAAATAAAACGTGGAGCAGTTAGTCCCTTGCCTGTGGAAGATGGAGGGTCTTTATGCAGCTTTCGCTATGGAAGTATTCTTCCGGGCTTCGAGTTAGTTAACAGGTTCTGCAGCTGTACTGATGCCCTCTCATTGTTGGAGCTAGTCTCTTCCATCATGGTATAAGTCCCTCTTTTGCTCATTGGTTTTACTTGGAAACTCCTTATGAATTTTCTTCCTTACATGTGAAGAAGTGCCACTCTTCTTCGGGAAGAATCTTGAAATAAAAGGTTAAATTTCCTTCTAGTGTTAGCCTATGGGTTACGAAATGTCTCACATGCCTGATGTCATCCTTGAGCAGGTGTGGGATTGGACATGCAACAAAATTCTGCCGCGTCTTTTCAAGTTGTTGGAGACGGATACCTTGGGAACTGTCTCCTCTTCAGTGGTTCTTCTTTTAGGTCAGCTAGGCAGGTATTAATCCCACTTTTTTCTGGTTCTTTTATTTTTGCATCTGCTCAAATCCAATAACCAAATTACTTCTATCTTCGATGCACCTAGTGCGTCTTGACTATATTCATAAATTGCTGTATATCCCTCCCTTCTTTTCAAGTTGATCGAGGCATGGTGGCTTGGGGTGTGGGTGCGGGCATGTTCAGTGCCTGGGACTTGGGGAGCGCTGTTGCTTGCAATGATTTTTGCGACAAAGAACCATCTTTGCAGGATAACCACTTCAGAACTAGTCTGATCAACATCTGAGCATTATTGGTGATATGATAGGGCTTCTAAATTCATCAGAGTGGAACATGAATATCTAGCTTGTTTCCAGTTCTGTAAAGATGATTTCATGCTGGTATGCATTTGTGAATCCAAGTTAACAATATGTCAGGCTGCGGATTGAGGAATGTGGATACAAGGATGATGGAGTTGAAGACATAAAACACAACCTTTCTTCTTTCCTGTGTCGACTTGAGAGCCTGAAGGTCCAACCTTCCTTTGTGGCTGCCACAGCTTCTGCGCTTCTTGGACTTTATTCTCGTAGTCCAGAGGAATGGCTGCAGAAGGATGCCGAGATCCCAGCTGAGAGTTGTCTAGCTGCAGCTGAGGACATCATCAAAAAGTACCTGTCATCTCTGAGCGGTGAGAAAAAGCTGCTCCTATCTTCCTCTCAACATCCTGGCAGTTCACTTCAAACCAAGCTATGATCCAGACATAAAGTCGTGCGTCCAGGCCGCATTGTTCATGTGATCCAAAAATGTCATCTGGATGGTTTTTGTTTCGAGGCAGTGATTCAGAATTGGATCAGTTGAAGGTTTCAACAGGGAATGTGCTCATTGTTCCTTTACGTGATTAAATGAATTTTGTAAGAGTGTACACTTAGTGTCGGCTAGAAGCGAGTTTCTGGTTGTTGTAGGACTTGGTGACGAGGAAGTAGAAGTGGGGAGGGGCTTCTTGTGTTTGGATGCATGAAGGTGTGAATTAGACTAAGAGAGAACTTGTTTTGAGTTTTGACGTGGCATATTTTGGTGCCCATGTAGTCGTCATCCTGGTACTCTCTCACGTGTCTATCTGTTCTTTGTTTCTTTCATGTATTCTTTTCGTTTTATTTAAATTATAATTTTTTTTGAGTGGTTTCATTCAAATTATAATTTTTTTTATTTATCAATTTTTTTATAAAGATGTTAAATTATTTTTATTTTATATCGTTTCAATCAATTCATCATCATTTTTTTTTATCTCATATATTTATCAGGACAAAAGTCATTCTTATTAATTCAATACATATATAAATTATCAGATTAAATTTTTATAATTTGAATAGGATGGAGAGAGTATCTTCAACGATGCACCAAACCCTTTTTCGGAGTTACCTTTCTCATGAAGTTTTCCTAACGGCCGAACACTTCAACATTTTCGATTGATTAGCTAAAGTGCTCAGCATTGACTTGTTTCGTTTTTTTCTCCGTCTGACTTTGCTTTGTTGGCATTGCATAAGAATGGATGATGCCTTGTGGATGATAGCTCTATCCAGAAAATTAGAGATCAGAACCTCGAAGGGTGGGGATGGTGACTCTCCACCAGGTGCCCATACAGATGACTGAGCATGGAGTATTATTATTATCCTTTCATAAGAAAAATACACCGATTATTTGATGTCGTTGTTTTAAGTTAAAAAATTCAAAATCGATAATAGATATAAAAAATCAAATAACTAAAACAAAAAACATAGAAAACATAAATTAAAATCATTCTTTCTGTTTTTTGTTTTTGTTTCATGCATGAAAAAAAAAAAAACAAAAGTCAATATTAACATTTTTGCTTCATCAACAAACAAAAACTAAATAAAAAAATAAAAAATAACAATGATATCAAACAGGTTCTTAAAGTACATTTTTCTAAGATTTTTTTATGTATTTTCATTTGTCCCAATCTAAATACAATTATTTGATCAGATAGAGAAAGTATATAGTTAACTGATACGAATTCAACCCGAATTCAACACGAAGAATCCGACGGATCCGAATAACATTATCAACCAACAATCAACACGAATAAGAAACAAAACAACAACACGTAAAATTTAACGTGGGAAAAATCCGATTATCGGAAAAACCCCCCATAAAAAGCCAATTCACTAATCGAATCATACGATTACAACAATCGTTTCTCTCAACTTATGTAATATCTCTTGTGTTTACCCAAATCTAGAGAAAATCTCTCATAATTTCTATGACAACTCTCTTCGTTCGACTATTAAACTAAATCAGATACAAGATTATTTATAGACTCATAAATAAAGAAGATATACATGAACTCCAGATCAAATCTCGTATTCGGCCCAAAACTCATCGCTGAACCAAACCTGTGCCCTTGTAATTTTTCCTGGTTTTATTTTTTCGTGCACATAGCCAGCGTCCAAGCGCCACCTATGCCTACACCTTTCATCTGGCATCGAAATACTTTGTCATCTAACTCCTTCACGATGATTTCAACAATCTTCATCTCGTCATAAGGAGTTCAAGAATTGATTTGAGTCTCCTGAAACACACAAAACACTAAATTGAGTAGTCACCTTCGTACCCCTCTCGTGCACGTTCTTACACCTTGTTTCCTGTGATAGGGATACTCCACCACATTCTTCATTATTGAGAACCTGAGATCTCAAAAACGAGGCTCACCACCTTTGTTTCCAGTCTCGACACCCACCTGTACCATAAGTCATCCTAGATGATGGTCTATCACCCTTAGTCCTTTCTATCATACACTAACCTTTGGCACCTGCACCTCTCGTGCTATCCGAGTCCTTCGCAGTCTGCACCTCTCATACTCTACGCCTCATAAGTAATCTAGACTCCGCAACCTTGGCTCCACCAAATCCGATAGCTCACCGATGACTGACTGAAACTACATCATCTGTACGCGAACCACTTGAGAGCGTGTCACCTGATCTATCCCTCCACATCTTGACACTCCTACGTAGGCTTTCGTCTCGATTCTTGTACGACTGTCCTCGAAACACTGTCTCCTCAACCGCGTTCATCACAACCGCGTTCGCAATAAACCTAAGCTGGTTAACAATCTTTTCAGCTTTCATCACGACTATGGCACCTCTACTTATCTTCATCAATCCACCCTTCACAGACATCCTGCAATAACTCTGACATCTCCCAAAGTAAGAGCAGTCCCATCACAGAATCTAATGCACCAACTGAGATCAGATTCACATTAGGAATAAATCTGACATCTCCTAAAATACGAACAGTCCCATCAAATAACTTGAACTTGACTGTACCTATTTCAAGGACCTTGTATGTCTCATAATAATCCATTCGTATGGCACCTCCAATACCAGGTACAAACTTGTGAAAAAGATTTGTACTATGAAAAACATGAAAAGAACATCCTGAATCAACAAACCAATCAGAATCGATACCTTTTTCTACCGTAGAATCTTTTTGGAGATCCGATGACTTTGAGATCATGTAGAGCTCTCCATCTTCACTGTTGTGGTTTCCTTCTGCCACATTCGCAGAACTTGACTTTCTTCCTCTATTCTTATTCTTTGGACACTCCATCGCGTAGTGTTTCATCCTATGGCACTTATACCACTCCATCTGAGTCTTGTCTTTTGTCTTCCTCTTGGACTTGGACCTCACTGTTAAGCCTGCACCTTCGTTGATCGAAATTGGGTTCAACTTATTCTCATCAAGCACCGAAAAAATCACATTCTCAACATTCAAATTGTCTTTTCGGACAAATAAGGTTGTCTTGAGCACAGCATAGGAATTAGGAAGTGACTTCGATAAGATCAAGGCTTGATCTTCTGGATCTACCTTCACTTCTAAACAAATTAATTGAGTCATCAATCTGTTGAACTCTGCAATGTGATCGTTCAAATCTGCTCCTTCCTTCATTTTCAGATCAAATAGATATATCTTCAAGAACAGGTTATTTGACATTTTTTTGGACATGTAGATCGACTCCAGTTTTTCCTCCATCTCTTCGTAATCTTTCTCCTCCATGTCAACGAGCTTTTCGCCTTTAAGTGTCTTCGATAGTTCTAACTGGAGTAAGATATCTTTGATCATATTCTACCGGATACTGAAGTTCGTCTTCCTATCGAATTGGTCAATCTCGAATTTCATTGTATTTACCATCTTCTTGTCTACGCAAGACACCCACTCTGAAAGCTCCAATCTTTATCAATGATCTGATCTTTATCGTCAAGATCTAATCTTTCCCTTCAAAAATCCGATTTTGCCTTGCTTGATGCAACCTGGGGCTCTAATACACTTGTTACGAATTCGATCCGATTTCAACCCGAGAATCCAACGGATCCGAATATCACATAGAAACAACAATCAACACAAACATGAAACAAAATAACAACACACAAGATTTAACGTAGGGAAATCCCGATTGTCGAGAGAAAAAACTTCACAAGAAACAATCCACTAATCGAATCGCACGATTACAATGATCATTTCTCTCAACTCACTCAATCTATCTTGTGTTTCGCTCAAATCCTGAAAAAAGCCTTTTACAATCTCTATGACAATCCTTTTGGTTCGATTATTAAGCTAAATCTGATACGTGGTTATTTATAGGTTCATAAATAAAGAAGATATATACGAAACCCGGAACAAATCTCGTATTCGGCCCAAAACCCTCGTCGTTGGAAAACCGAACCTATGTCTGGGCGTGATTAACCCCGCATTCGAACGCTTTGTACGTTTTCCTGGTTCTCTGTTTTCGTGCGCACAACCCTTGTCCTGATGTCATCTATGCCTACGTATATACGCATCGAATCTTTTCCTACATCTGTCATCTGACATCGAAATACTTTGTCATCTAATTCTTTCGTGACGATTTTGACAATAACATAGAAAGAAATTTTAAACGCGGAATGATTATGATGTGACACAATACAGGAGTTTGGTGAGGATTTGAGGGATACTATATGTAATTGTCAGCGTCGTTGCCGTCAACTAACAGAGCACCACCCGAGTAACTAGCAGCCTTGGAGAGCAGTGCAAAGGAAAGAAAACACTCGGTGAAAAAGAAAAAGAAAGAAAAGGGGACGCAAGAGAGTGCCTTTTGGTACAACCGTATAGTACTGGAGAGACAGGTGGGGCCGTGCGGGCCGTGCGTGCCTCTCTCTCTCTGCCGCTGTGGTTGATCCGTTTCACATTCTCCATCGACTCCCTTTTTCACCCATCTATATTTCTCTCATTAATTAATAATTAATTATCTTTCTTTTATCCCTTTTGTCTTTTTTTTGTTCTTTTTCCTGCTCCATTTATTTCTCTCTTGTGCCGTGCGTGTGTCTATAAAGGGGTTGAAGGCTCTCATTCGGTGCACGGTGGCGTTGAATCAGAGAGAGAGAGAGAGAGAGAGAGAGAGAGCGCGCAACATACATAGTATTTTATACCATCTCCACCTTTTCCTCCCTTGGATTTCTCTCTTCGTCAACTTTTTTCTAGGTCCTTCTCTGGGAGTTGGTAGTGTATGGCAGCGAACACGAGTAGCCGGCGAATGGTGTCGAGTTTGGGGAAGCGATTCGGCGGTCTCATCTGGACTCCTTCTCCTCGGATTCCTCCTTCTCCTCCTCCTCCTGCTGCTGCTGCTGCGTTTTTCAGGTCTGTCTGCAAACTCACTCCCTCTCCCTCTCTCTGTGTGTATGTGTGTGGGTGATTTCTATGTATGTATGACTATTGAGAGATCTTTCGAGTTAATTTCTCTGATCGATTATTCACTGATCCTTGCTTCACTTTCACTTTCGACGGTCTCCGTGGAATTTGCTTTGTTTTTGTGTGTGTAATTAATTGGAGTGTGGGGGAGTGTTTGTTGGTTTGTTCACTTCCTGGAGGGGAAGGGGATGATGATAGTGTGTATGATTCAGCCAGGAGTGATCTACAACCGTATGTCACCATGATTATCTCATCATGTTTAGATCTGTCTCGTCTTCTTCCTTTGTGTGTGTGTGTGTGTTTAGGGTTGATGGAATATGGAATAATAATGTTTAGGGTTGGAGGCCATTGTTGCTTGCTTTTGCTTGTTTTGCTTTGAGGGTTTTGCCTCTGTCTGTGTGTCTGTCTGGGCTCAGTGGCTCATTCACCACCAACTTTTCAGTTTCGACACCCTTCCATTTGAACAAAACAACACACACACACCCTGAAAAGTGAAAAATAGAGACGCCTAGTTTTCTGGCCCGGAGAGGTTTTCCTCGTTTTCTGTTGATCATAACCAGCCAGCCAACTCTGGTGATTTCCTGCTTGTTTACTGTAACCTTTTTCTAGGAAGCGTTTCAGGCCAGCCTAGAACTCGCCTTTATTCTCCTTTTAAAAAAAGAAACTGAAACAGAGAAATAGTAGTCTATATGAGAATCGGATCCAATTCTAGTGGCCAGGCAATTAATTGATTGAAGAGCATCTGGGCCGGCAACTCAATCTCCTCTTTGTGCTGTGTCTCATTGCTTTGCTCATCCACAATAAATAAACCCACCTGGACCACTCCAGAAACTCCTCTTTTCATCCTGCTACAGGATATATAGACTCTTCTGAGTCCTCCTTCCTCAATTGCCTGATTATGGACACAAACCAGTGAAACTAAGACCGAATCGACTAAACTTATTGGGTTTATGATATTGGCGAACCATGTTTATCGTTTGGGGAAGACCTATATTCTTCTCAACCTTGTCTTTGTACCCCTGGAAATCTCATGCATTGATTCTCTTCCCTTAGTTTACTTGGAAGAGAAGTATTCTTTTTTGATGTTTCAATATATGAAATCCAAATAGCTGATGACTATCTGGTTTGGGTTGGTGATTATCCTCTCTTGATTACCATTTTCTAAACTAATATCTCAAGCATTGAATTTATTAATTGATAAGCTGGAAGTGTTAGAATTGAATGTGGACCTCCAGGAGTTGGCATGTAGAGATACTTTTTGGCCCACATAGCTACGTCCTTGGGTAACTGACTCCCTGTATGTATACTACTTATGACTCTATTATTATCAGTTGTTATCCATAGTAGTCACTTCAGTATTTTTTTTCTGGGAAAGTTGTACTGATCAGCATTATTCGAACTTTTTTCTTTCGGGATAGAACATGATAGGAACTTTGATTATAAAATATTAATTAAATGGAAGCTGGTTGGTAGTACCTGATCACACAAGATGTGTGTTGCTTGGTTGGTCGATCGGTTAGATATCACTCATGCTATTTTATTTATGCTGGCTGCATAAATTATGTGTGCCATGTGCTTAGGGTGCGCATAGTCTTGGCATGATTCTAGTTTTAACTTGCTCAACGTGGTTGGCTCAAATCTCTTGATATCAAATATGGAGTAGACAATTATTGTCTTCTGTTTTTACTTCTTTCGTTGACTAGTTCACGAACTTGAGAAAATGTTGCATGGCACAATCCTTTTAGTAATTCTTTTAGTCGGTTAAAGAAAACTTTTCTAATAATTGTGGTCCATCTATTGGATATAAGTGCCTTTGATATACAAGGATTGATGTTTCATGAATCTACTGATGTGGATGTTCTGATTGTGGTTTTCCGTGTACAAGTAGGACAAGTCGTTTTCTATTTATGAAATCCGAATGACGGATGATGTTTGATTGTTCTGTTTGAGTGGGGGATTTAACTCATTGTTGTTGAGGTATCTGAATATTTATGATCATTGCAATGGCCCAAACTTGGTGCACTAGTTGTTTTCATGTGTCTGTCGATGTGGTACTCGTCTTTACCTTGGATGCTAATGGATATCATTGGCTATGATTCATGGAAAATTGACATTACCGTCATCTTCATGCATCTCCTCTATGGCAGGGGGCCTCTTCTGAGAGGCGGAAACGGGTTTTCTTTTTCTTCTGTGGCTTTTTAAGATGCTCTTACTGCTTGTAGTTGATAGCACATCACATTCCGAGTCCTTTTCTAAACTGAAAAGGGAATGGCCTTAATTCGTTGGTCATAGTACCAAATAATTGAATTTGAGATATTGATGATATTATCCATTTTGTAAACGTATGGGACGTGATCGGCCACCTACTCCTGAATTTGTTTGGTGTATGTTAGTGTGTGATATTCTAGGGCAAGATAGTGGAGTTTGATACATGCCGCATCCTGCTTAACATTGATGGATAATATTGTGCAGGTCTGTCCGCACCTCTGTCTATGACAAAAACATGGACGAACTTGTTGTCCCAAGTGTGGTGCCCGACGAGATACTTCCGCCTAAATCTGATAAGTACTGGGCTCCTAACCCCAAGACTGGTGTCTTTGGGCCTGCTGGTGAGCACAGCCCCACTGATGGCAGTGAGCGTGGATCTGACATCTTGCCTCCAGGTACGGATGGTGGTTACGAGTCAGTGCTGGAGCAGAAGGCTTTCTTCCGCCCTCTGGAGAACTTGGAGAAGCCTCAGCATCCTTGAGACTCAAGAGCATTATGAAAAGAGTCGGTCCTGCCCTCTAGAATCATATAAACCCATCTGTAAAGTCTGGAGGACAGTTAACTTCATGACTCTGCTGTTGGCTTTTGGTGTTTTTTTGCTTGTCCGAACTGTTCTGTTTTAGTATGCGTATAATAATAATCAGGATGTTTGATCGAATGCTAAAGTGGGAAGTGCCTCGGTTGGTTTAAAATAGTGAGTTGTGCAGTGTCTGCAAGTCGCTTGTAGAATCAGTTGGTCACCCATGGTTGACGCTCTTTTCGATGAACTTTGTATGTTCAATGGCATGTACTATGATGGCACCAATAACATTTACCTCCATTGAGTTTATAGAACAGGTTTTGATTTCCATTGGAAAATTGCTTATGAAGCATTAGCGGGAAAAATAGCAATGCCAGCAATTGCTGCAGACACGAGAAGTTACAAGTTGTTGATCGTGGTTGGTTAAAGAGCAGCATTTGTGCTGCAGTGGATTTTAAACATTTCATTTTTATGTATCCAAGCATTTCCAATACGAGGCCAACTATGTATCCATGCATTTCATTCTAAGCAACTATGTATGCAAGCATTTCATAGTTTTATCTTATTCATTGTCATTTTTCGATTAGATAAATTAACAGTCTCAAAAGCTTGGTTTCCCACTATGAGACATCTCCTTTGTATTACTACCTTTGTCTCATAAAAAAGATAACGTTAGTTTAAATTAACGATAAAATTATTTAAACTACAAAACGTTCACGAGATTATAAAACATTATTTTACGCAAAATTATCATGAAACAATAATGATAATTTAAGTTATGTATTTCAATCCTAAGTCAATGATGCTATTTTTTTATATCGTTAAGACGAATAATGAAACTTTTCAAATACATGCTGAATAGTACAATGATAATATAATGTTGTATTTTTTGTGGGACGGAGGAAGTAATAAACTTGATATAGACTTTAACTATTGACTCTTCTCGTGATTCATCGTATCAGCAAAATGTTATTCACGGAGTTGGGAAAAAAAAAAAAACCCCCGCACAACGCGCGGATCGCAACCTAACTATATCAAAACTAAAAGTTGACACTCTATACATCCAGGAAGTACATGAAGCGTTTTACTAAGGTATGCGGTGTTTTTTTTTTTTTTTTTCCCCAACTCCGTGAATAACATTTTGCTAATACGATGAATCGGCGAACTTCAGCATTGAGTTTACATGGCCTTGTGCTGGGAATGGGAAGATCAGGACATGTGGTATTTGGGTCTCCATTGTTTTGGGAAGAATACCGAGAGATCAGTTCTTGGGATGCTTGTGAAATGTAAGAAGTCGTGGAATACTGACGAATGTTGTGTATGAGAGATGATGCATCAAGACCGGATGTCTAAGGTTGTGGTGCACTCGACGACTGAAGAGTGAAGATCGTAATTGATTGGAACATATAGTCGTACGAGTTGTTTGGAGTTTGGACTATTTGGAGTATTGCCTATTTATTGATGAAACATGGGTGCAGTGGATCTTCGATAAAAAGCGAAATTGTTTTAGTTTTGATTAATTGAATAGATTCTGTTTTCTAAAAATTAAAAAACGTGGTGATTTCGTTTTTGGTTAATTCAAAATTGATTCAGTTTCAGTTATTTATTGAAATTTTCATTTTAAAAATTAAATTCATTGAAATAAAAATATATCAAGCAAAATTATTAATTTTAAGATAAACTTAAAATCCATTACAAAAGAATGCAAAATTTTATTGCTCCATTGATGTGTGTTTAAGTTCTAAAATTAATATCGGACATGCTTTTATTGCTACATTAATTTTTGAATAACTAATAAGATGATAATGTCTAAAATACCCCCAACAAGAGTATAGAAACTACGAAAACATACTCATGACATTCCGCATGTCATGAAATGCAAGAAATTTTATGGATTTATAATATATATTGATTGATTGGCGACTCCTCATCCCATTGGGATTCATATCCCATCCAGCTAGAAGAGTCTGCCCTTGCAAATTCGTCTCATAGGATGGGTTGCAGGACGCAGGTAGGGTTATAAATGAGTCGAGTCATTTCGTGAACCTGTTTGTCTCGATTCGATAAAACCTCGATTCGAGTATCATTTATGAAACTCGTGAGTCAAATTTGAGCTTAATTTTAGATTTGTGAAATTAAATGAGGCAAACTTGAACCACATATGACTTGCTTTGATAGGCTCACGAACCGACTCATTTATAAGCTCATCGAGTTGGCTCTACTATACCTTGTTTAAGACACGCATTTATATGTCCACATAAATAATTTATTTTCCATAAATATATACATAATATTCAAGAGGCATGTAAAACTCTAATATCATATTTATTGATATGTGTAAAATACGAATGAAAAAGATCATAAGTGTACGATGTCGTATCAAGTAATAAACTAGTGAGTTGAGTATTGTCTCCACAGGGATTGATTGTATCACTATGTCGTTTCTACGTTCTATATCGATTCAAACAATTGAAAAAACACAAGATTGTAATTTTGATTAACTAAGTCAAAAGAACATCAAATTGAATTATGAGACAAGCGATGATAATGTAAATCTAGGGATCCGACTTTATCAATTCTTCTGTCGAGTTTCGGTCTTTATCAAATTGTTAGATTAGTCGTTCATTCGATTGATAGTCGAGATTTCCCTAAATTAATCAATTGTCTCTCTCAAGATCAAAAATAATTCCTTCGACGATAAACAGGTTATATCTCTACACGTATCAACTCGTCAAAGAATCATTAAGCATGAGAAATTTTCAATTTTGATTACGCAAGTCACGCGTTCAATATCTATATTACGCGTTCAACCTACGGTGTTCGATATTAGGTCTAAATCCTAATCCTTCTCTCAAAGCAATCAAGATTCACAATTCAATCATGTAGTGATCAAATACAAGAAAGCATTAATCACAAACTGAAAGTCCCAGAAATAATTTAGAGGGAGGGTGAATAGGTTATCTTAAAAATTTTACCAGGCAGTGCAGTAGAGCGATGAGCTAATTTGCAGTACCTTAGTCTGTTGCAGTGTTGCGAAAGTTTTGCAATCGAAACTTTAGCTTGAAGAGCTTTTCTCTTTGGACTTTTGAGTTCTTTACTAACAGTTCTAAGAATGAAAAACCAGAGCGGAAAAATAAATGAGACAGGATTTTATACTGGTTCAGACATCTGTTACCAACAAGTAACAGGAGGTTCACTTGTTTTTGTTTCAGGTTTACAAGATAATCCCTTTACAACAAGATCCTACTTGTTAAAGGATGAAGAACCTAGATCTTGCAGAGCTCTGCTGCAGTTGCTGTTCTTCACTTGCAGACTAGTGAACCTTCTTCATAGATCCTGAATCTTCGATTCAGCTCACGCACAGCGAGTCTCCAAGTTTTTTCTTCTTTTGAAAGCACTCAAATGATGTCCAAATTCTTCTCAGACTCGTCCCTTGTTCTTTGCGCTGTGAGTCCCCTTTTATATGCTCAGGAAAGCAGAACCAATGACTGTACGATATGATGATGACAGATTTGTCCTTTACTGCAGTAGACTGACCTGATTTCATCTTTTCTGATCCTGTACACATCACCATTGTCTCAACTTCTCGTTTTTGACCCCTTCCTTGTTCCTTTCCATTCCAGCATAACTTATACTGTATCCAGACTCATACATCAGGTCTACTGCACGCCTCTGCTGCACAGCCTTTGCTGTAGCCCTCTACTGCAGTCTCTACTACAGTCTCCGCTATAGCCTCGGTTGTATGAGCTCTGCTACACAGTCTTCACATCCAGCCTTTTTATAACTTCATTTGCACCAAATACTGCAGCCAGTCTGCTGCAACTTAGCTCCCACTCAATAGCTTCCACACCTCATCTGCTCAGCCTGCTAGTGTAGCCTCGTCTGCACCCAGCACTGCACTCAATCTTTTGCAATTCAGCTTGCATACTTGCACTGCGATATGGCTCACGTCACTTTGTTGTTGGAATCGGCCTTGAACACAGGAAGGGTCCTAGATCATGAGAACTCTGAGACATTTTTGCTGTTGTATGTAGTTGATCTTTGGTCTATAATTTTTAGTCCCCTCTACATTTGTAATAACTCAAAAATTTGTCGAATTTAAAAATATATTTCGGGTTAAAAATATACGTACAAAGCGTATACAACGAATGCCTAAATAAAATTTATGAACGATGAACGTTACATCGTTAAAGCTATTATGCATTTGAGAGACAAGTTTGAGCTTGAAAATTTGAGATGATTGAACGAAATATTATTATGAAATATTTGGGATAATTAAATCGACAATGATTAATTATCGAGAAACGTTATGATCGCATGTTTATTTATAACGAATGAATCAACGTTATAATATTATAATGTAACGGTTTTTATTAGTTCCACAAAGTTATATCGTTAAAAGGAATACGATATTAATGTTTTTAGTACAATTAAATCGACACGAAATAATTAACGGAAGATTATTATTACGAAAATGAGATAAAAATAGACTGACGAAAATATAACGAGGGACCAAATAATTTAAATATGCTTTCCCTCTATTTCTTTGTTCTTCTTTTTGTTCCACTCATCCTGCACATCTCCACTAACCCGCGCACCGGCCATCATGCACACCACGACATCCTCCACCGAGCCACCATCAAAATCCACACCTAACGCACTATCATCATCCTTAAGTGCCCAAGAGAGGAATGCACAGCCAAGCAAGGAAAAAAGAGAGAAAGAAGCCGCGGCTATTCCATCCTTCGCGCGCCACCTTCGGCCTATCGCCACCACCATCCGATAACCACGTGGCTCCTCCTTGTCACTCATCATGATCCCTGTTGTGTAAAGAAGAGGGCAACATCGAGCTCGTGATAGCCACCAACGCAAACGACGAGGGAGCCGCGCGTGTTTTCTGTTCACTCGTTGTCTTCGTGTTGCCTCGTGGTCTTGTCGCCACCACATGCCACAGCTTGTTAGTGTTTTCCAATGTCAACGATCACCAAGGAGTGAAGCAGGAACGATACAGAGTAGATTAGCATGGCCATGCGCAAGGATAACATGCATAAACCGAGAAAACCATGAAATAATAACTTTTCGGCGAAACCAGAGATTCCGGCGATGTTTTCCGGCCACCAATATGTCTAGAGGGGTGGTAACAGATGGATGGTGAAGGGAGTGAGGCTCGGGTGCCTTTGGTTTCGAGATTTGGACGTAAACGAACCTTAAAAGCACCTTAACGAGTTTTCCAGCCAACTTCCGACCAAGTTCCGACCAAAGTCCGGTGGGAAGCGGTGAAAATATTTGGCAGAGCAAGACAATGTGTTTTGATGACCTCGGGTGTAATGGGTGTCGAAGTTGGTACGTAAACGAGCTTTAAAACGGCTTAACGAAGCA
>JAOVYX010018155.1:0-20696 GCA_035668315.1 Drosera spatulata | reverse complement strand
TTATAGTGAAATTCTTGTTGAATTTTGGGTTTTCTTGAGATGGGAAATGATGGGCTAGTGTGAAGATGAGCAATGCGTTAATGTGATATTTTGCTGTTGTCCACTAGCAATGGTTAATTCAGTGGTAAAAAAAAAAAAAAAAACGCCTCTTCCCTTGGTCAGGGATTCGATACCTCATGAGTGCATTGAGAAACAGCATCTTACCTTGCAATGTTTACTAGTGGCCTTTAAGGTTCTTGTGTTCGTAGTTTTTGGGATATCTGAACGCCATTTGGTTTCGAGTATTCGGGAATATCGTGCTGGGATGTGGTATAAAAAAGGAGAAAGTTCGTTACATATATGGAACAATGCGAGTAATGTGTCTAATTTCGTGGTAAGTGGTAACTATGAGTTGAAACCTTTCATTGGGCCTTCATCCAAGTGCTTTGCCCTTTTGGTGAAGTTGATCCCAAGCCGTCGCATGATTGGCAAGTGAATGTTCCACGAACTGTCGGATTTGAGTTTCTTCTTGGAGGTCCTGCGTTGTAGCTATTTTTTCAAGCTCCTGTGAACTATGGATGATTTTTCGACTTGAATTATAGTAGCAACCTTTTTGCTGAATTTAAGTCGAAAGGCCTTTGTCTCCTTCAGTGGCCAGCATATTTGCTCTCTTCTTTCATTTTCTGCCATGCTTGTTGTACGAAACTAGAGATGTTGTGGAACTAAATGATAAGAATAACAAGTTAATTAAGGTGGTTAATATGTCAATTATTGGGTCAGTAAGGTTAAGGAGTTTGTTCGCTGTGTATAGAGTTATAAAGACCTTGAAGATGGCTTTCCATATGTTCCATAGTGAAAAACGGTGCGCTAGGCAATCTAGCCTTGCCTGCCTAGGTATGTCCTGGTCTTGTGCAACCATTAGAGCTATGAGGTGATTTCGAGTGATATTTTATTCTTATGCCTCTCAAAGTCGATAAAATACCATGGATGATTCGTATCTGTGTTCCATCTTTCAACTTCTCATGGTTCTTATATGGATAACTAGCCCGGTAGAAAACCTTTTTCTTTTCCTGTGACAATTTGACTATCTTGCTGATCTTTTTCCCGGTGCTCTTTCCCTGATTTCATTCTAGCAATGGCCAATTTAATTGCCGACTGGTGTTGCATTCTTGTACTTGCCCGTTAGTATTACTTTTGTATTAACTTGGTCGGTACTGCTTCTCCATGTATCATGTGTGTTATTCTTATCCTCGGAATCAAATTTAAAATATGTTGTAGCTAGGAGGAGTGAGGTATAGTCCCTCTTGTAGAATGCTGTCTAAAATATAATCGAAGACTGTGAGATGATTGATATAATCCTCATTTCTTCAAGGAAATCAACTCTCTTTGTTGTTTTAATGATTTTTGTCTTACCTTTATATGTCAGTTCATTTTTATTTTTTCTAACCTCGGTCATTGTCTTCTTCTAATTTCATTTTCTATTTCTTCTCCTCATTTTCTTGAATACAAATCTGATGGTAACTGATTTTCTCTAGTTGACCTGATGAGTGATACCACAACTGGAACTGAAAATAAGAAGGCAAACCCTTCAGTCGAAGAAGCTAGCAGTGGCGCAAGCTCATCTGGAACAATCGCTCTGAAAAAGGGTCCATGGACAAACTGTGAAGATGAACTGTTGGAGGAGTACGTTTGCTTACATGGCGAAGGAAATTGGAACGCTATTCAAGCTCGCACAGGATTAGCACGCAGTGGAAAGAGTTGCCGTTTGCGATGGACCAATCACTTGAGACCAGGCCTTAAGAGGGAACCAATAACGGCGGAGGAAGAAGCCCTTATTGTTGAACTCCATGCTAAGATGGGAAACAATTGGGCTCGTATCGCTGAGGAGGTATGGCGTGGTTTACTTTCTAGCCTCTAAATGATCATATTTCATTATGATATATGGCCTTGGCTTCCAAATGTTTTAATGGTCTTTGGACATTGTGATCCCTTCGTAACTTCTGCATGAGCTTGATGTGTCGCAATTTTCAAATTTTGTTGCAGTGAAGATGATTGGGTAATGTATTGCGCTATGAGAAAAACTTATGTGAAAAATGCAAAATTGTTGAATTTCATTACAAACAAATATGAAATTTTTGTATATGGATTATTTTATCTCACTACCGTAAGCTTAGGTGTGTCATGAGATACATCCTTGAAGCCTGTGAAATCATGATCCGTCATGCATGTACTGGTCTTCTTGTTCATTTTATCAGCATGTCGATTTTTTTCCCTACCATTAGACCAATCCTTTGATAATTTCTCTCCTCGTCTGGTTTCTTAGCTCCCTGGGCGTACAGATAACGAGATAAAGAACTTCTGGATTACGAGAACGAAGCGACTAAAGCGTAGTGGCAAACCAGTTTACCCCGCAGAAGTTGTCCAAGCTATGAAAGAGAGTCAAGAAAGTCAGGATGGTGCCACGGGTTGGGCAGGAGAGGAGCATCGGCCTGATGGCTCCGGGACTCTGGATATTCCTGATGTGAGGTTCAGTACTGCAGAGCTTAATCAAATGCTGTTAAGCTCTACGCCCAATATGGTTGAT
Source organism: Drosera spatulata (assembly GCA_035668315.1). NCBI lineage: Eukaryota > Viridiplantae > Streptophyta > Magnoliopsida > Caryophyllales > Droseraceae > Drosera > Drosera spatulata. Next base: position 18,133 of record JAOVYX010018155.1, on the reverse strand, counting down.
CTCCACAGCAGTTGCATGCTTAATGGAGGTTTCAATCCATCACACAGCTTTGGGTACCTGCACTCGCCAAGGCTTCCTCATAAACGCCCTCGGGACTTGGAGGCCTCATTTGTTAACTCTGTTGGATACACCAGCAAAACCTTTCCCTTGGTTGAGCAGTCGTCAAACAGCTTCGGGTCCATGCACCCACCAAGGTTTCCTCAAGATGTTGACACCCCTTTCATTAACTCCGTCCGAAACACCAGCAACAATTTTGACTCGTTTGAGCAGTCATTAGACAGCTTTGTTTATAGTCACTCTTCAAGCCTCATGCGAGATATAGAGACCCCGTTTGTTAACTCTGTTGGAAACTCCAGCAACGATCTATGCTTATTAGAGCAGTATGAGGATGATGCTGTCATGAAAGTTGGGGTAATTGATTGGTTATCTTCTCCCGATGTTGCTGATTTCAGCAGGGTTAACCCCTCAGCTACAGACTTATATCCTGGCAGCCATGCCTTCATAAATGGCAACTCCTCTTCTTCAGAGCCTGTTTCACAGGCATTGAAGACGGAGCTCCCTTCACTCCAATATTCAGCGTCTCAGGTAGGCAGCGGGCCGATGCCTTCTTCCCTGCTGCCTTCACTTGAGTCAGCTGATACTATGCTCCAATCTCTCAGCGAGCAATATCCGTCAGACTTTTGCCCTTCTCCACAGAGCAGCGGTCCGTTGGAGGATATAGTTCAAGAATCAAAGTTTAGGATGAATCATTCACACCTTCAGGTCTCGGGAACCTTCTGGATGGTCGAGTCATCATCCCCCAACAATGAAGCTTGTGATGATCCAGTTACACCCCTTGGCCAGTCTCCAGCTGCTTCCATTCAACCAAAGCCAAACGAAGTCATTCGAGGTACAATATTCTTCACATCCTTTGTGTTGTAGCTAGTAGTCATTATAGGGTTCTAGAACTGAGCAAATCTAAGATATTTGGAACTGGGGCTTGTTTATTTTATGGTTGCATGAATAAGAACACGATTCAGATGATCATTCATGCAGGATCCGAAGAACTCCAAGAAGCAGAAACGGAGCGGAAAGACAACACAGCTGCTCAATTAGAGTACCCTAGTCCCGATGCCATGCTCGACTCGTTTTGGTATGGGCAGCGGATAGCACCTAGCAGTGTAGACCAAGCCTTTGCATCAGTTCTCGTGCAGCTTCCTGGCAGTGATCCAAGCTAGGACTGCCACCAACTTCATGATCGACCAGCTGGTTCAAGTCAAACTATTGTTCCTTGTTCTTAGAGTCAAGACCTGATCTTTTGCGGGGTATGATTGGATCAGCGCAGAGGTTAAGCCACCTCATGTTCAGTTCAACTCCTATGCAATCAACCGAGTGATTTAACACGAGCAGAAGACGTTGGTTCATCTGCTGGTTGATTACATCTGATGGCTGAATTAGACGAAGGACGAGACTCTTGTCAGCCTTCATCATTTACCTTCACCCAGTCGGATCTGTTTCTCTGTCGGACAGGAGAGAATATCATTGGCTTGATCTGTTTTTCATTTGGGTGATTATCACGATTAGCGTCTAGTCCATTGTAGGCAGGGATCGTCGCACCTATTTTCCATGTATGATTGAAATGTTTTATCCTAGCGATTATTCGTAGGGAACTTGTACAGTATACCATGATGTAGGGTCAGGCAATTGGCAGTGATACTGATTCTTGTTCGAATTGAAACAGGTCGAGTGTCACCATTATTTTGTATCATGTTGTGATAAAATGTTGAAATCAGCAAGTTCTTATGTGTACACGGTTGAAACAGTACCATTCATGCAAATACGATGAAACAATTACAGCATAGGAACTGCAGCAACATTCAGAACTTGTACATCAAAGAAGGAAACAATCATAATACAGCTGAAAGAACTCTAGGAGTATTCGAGATCATAGTCGAGTCGAGTCGACCCGGAAAGCAGCAAAACTGGTCGTCGATTAATACCAGTCTTCGATCCCTACACACAAAATGATCGAACCCTTCCTCTAGAATCTTTGTGCAGTATGCTTTAATTGTAAATTCTAATGTCAGTAACATTAATCAATCATTCAGCTGGTAACATCAAAGCCATGACCATCTTCTAAATACACTTCGATTGGCAGTTCATTAAGATCAAATGGCAGAACCGCTCCGCCAGTGCCCTGATCAACACCTTCGCCTTGCTGCAACTGCGACTCATCCGGGCCAGTCAACAATAGTAGAGGTTCAGCCATCAGTACTTCAGGCTCATCAATGGATTCCACAGGATCAGCAGGCGGCTTCATGTAATGTGCTCTCATGTGCCCGCCGAGAGCCTGCCCAGTCGAAAACCTCCTGCCGCAAGTCTGGCATTGGTGCAAAAGTCCTAGTGGTGGATCAACCACATCAGAATGATCATCAGCACCCTCTTCCAACCTGATAACATGGCCAGCGGCTGCAACTGTTGATTTGGTCTCCTGATGAGGCGAACCATCGAGTTTTCTTCTCTTGTTCCTTGACGCTTGCATGACAAACCCATGTTCTGATCCAGTCTCATGATGAGCTGAATGATCGAGTTTTCTCCTCTTGTTCCTCGAAGCTGGCTCGACACCTCCATTGATTCGGAAACTATCCCTACTCAGACCACGTTCATCGGCTTTCCTGGCCTCGTAATCCCTTCGAAAGTCATCATCCCACCCCGGTGGAAAACAGTATTGGAGCCAGTACTCGTCATCCGAATCCCATTCCAGTTTCGACGAACCCAAAATCCTCGCCTTTGCTTTCCTTCGCTCCCTCTTCAACTCCTTCTCATGCAATTCTCGAAACAGTTGCATCAGAATTCGGGCCAAGCTCGATCGTTCTGACTCTACACTCGACAACGACGAGACTGGGGAATTCCAATCCGTGCCTCTGCCTCCGCCTCTTTTTCTCTTCACCAACCACCCGGTAGCCAAAAGATCAACACGACCCGATTCAGAAATCGACGAACTCCACCCAGAAGCATTACTCTCCAGTGTCAAAGATCGCAGCTGAATCCCTTTCCGTGGCCTATCGGGATGAGTCCTCATGTGTCCACACAACGACTTCTCGGACAAAAACCCTTTTGCACAAACAACACAAACATGATCACGACCAACAACATGATCATCATAACCCACATTAATCTTTCTCTTTTCCTTTGACACTGAAACCCTTTCGACAATACCCTTAGGGTTTGGCATCACATTACGATCATCTAATGCCGCAGGCTCGACAGGTTCTGTAACGGGTTTTCGCGGCATCTTGATCGTGATCTTGAGAGCTTTATAAGTGTTACCATTCCCCTTGGCGCCTCCCTCGTCATCAGTTCGCTCTTGCACAGTCTCCATGCTAGGGTTTTGGAGAGATCAGGTGGTGAATGTGAGATTTCAGCGAGAGAGAATGGAAGTGTTTGCGAGTTGAGAGTGTGATGAGAGTGATACAGTAGTTTACAAATATATTGCGCGAGGGAAAAGATATGGCAAGTTTTTGTTCGAGTTCGGAACTTGGAAATCAAGGAAAGATCTTCGAGTATCAGATTAGATTTTTCTAGAGGTAATCGAAGGTATTCGTTGTAGATTTTGTGTGGGATCCATGTGCTGTTCTTGGTTTTACAAAATCAAGTAAGATCGTTGAGTGATTTTTACCTTTGACCACGATTTTGACTGGTGATTTCAAATGTTGCTCTATCTGTTCTATGTTAATGCCTATCTTTCTTTCTTTCTTTCTTTCTTTTTTTTTTTTTTTTGTCCATGTAAACTATGATTTATGGATCGTTCAAATACTTACATTGGCTCTGTAACACTCTAAACCATTTAAATTTTGTGAGAGACAAGTTTGCGGTTATTATGAAATTAAAGTGTGCAAAGATACAAGAAGGTCACTCTCCATAATTGTTACACTAGACAACATTTATGTAACCTTTATCTTATTATAAAGGGATTATAGGGGTTATAATAACTACAATCAACAGAAATTACAATCCTTATTTTTTTTCAAAAACAACTATCATATTTTAAAAGTTTAAAATTTAGACATTAAAAAAAAATCATAATTTTAAAAAAATCGGAGATAGGAACTTGTAATTATTACCGTTTTCTCTTTCCCTATTTATAAGTAAGAGTTTATGAATATGTGTCTTGACATGATTGATGTGAACATCAAATCATAGATGTAGATCGAAAACCCACCGTCATATAGCAACGAACATCAAATCATAGATGTGATCATTCATATAGCAGGAATATATAACCAATTTTACAATATATGAAACATGATGTGTGTATAATAATTAATCATCGAAATCATTCATATATATAGTAATACATATAACCAATATTACAGTATATGAAACATGATTATTGCAATATATATAACAAAAAATTACAGTCGATCTTAACCAAATCGACTCATCCAAACACACAAAAACACCAAACCAAAATCGATTCAAAATCATTGTACCAATGACGAAATGGCTTGACGTGAGGAGTATAATTTACCGCAATTGATATTTTTAACGACAACAACAAATTCCATCACATCAAACCCAAACTCCAAAATCTCAAATTAAATGAAATTTTAATCCAAAAAAATTATCAATTTGGGTTTTAGATTTAATGAAATAGAATTGATTGGTCTGAATTAAATTTCATTTTCGAAATGAAAAACGAGAAAGATAAATAATATTGATTTGATTCCAGAATTGATTTCCAAGTGATTTACGGTTATTTTTTTTTCGTTAATGATAAAAGATGACCTGAAGGTGTAAGGGAATTTTGCAAATGAAAGATAAAATATACTCAATAATATTTTGAGGAAAATGTATGAATTGAACCATGGATTTTAATTTAATTCTCCCGAAAAGAAACGAAAAAAAAAGGAGAACAGATTATTAGCTACCAACTGGGTAGATATAACCGAAACACATCCCCACGCCGCCACCGTCTCCGGCGACTTCACCTCTAGGGTTCCGCCCCCTCATCACCACCACCACCTCTCCACCCCATCTTTCCCTTCATCATTATCTCCTTGTATCAATGGCGGCGGCGGCGTTCGGGCAACTGAACCTGAACGAGGTGCCATCGTGGGGATCGAGGAGCGTCGACTGCTTCCAGAAACTCGAACAGATCGGCGAAGGCACCTACGGGTAATGAATGATCGAATTATCGTGTTCCGATGCTGGGGAATTAGGGTTTTTTGGATTGGTTTTGTTTGTTTTTAAGGGGATTTAGGGCTTGGTTGTGTTATGGATATGTGTGATTGTGGTGCCTGGATTTGTATTTGTTGTGTTTATGAGTTGTTGGTTTTGGTGTAGGATTTATTTGATTTGTGCTATGGTTTGATGGATGATGGAGTTTCTATGCTAAGTGGATGAGAGAGTTGGAGTTTGGAAGTAGGAAGATTTTTGTTTTAGGTTTTTTTTTTTTTTTTTAAAAAGAATTTGCACAGGATTTGGAAATTTGAACACACAAGCATTTTTTTTAGACATCATGGTTGTGGTGAAGTGATGGTGGATTTGATGTTATTTGTGATGAGTCAGTGAATTCGATGAGGTTCAGTTTTCATTCGGAATGTTATGAAATTTTCTACGTGAATGTCTTTTGGTACCTTTGGTTTTAGTTGGTGGTAAGGACATCTCGTTTGATGGAGGTATGCATCCAAAGCAGGAATTACCTGGCTTTGGGCCTTCTAGATGATATTAATGGCTTCATAGACCTGGAGGGAAGTATTAGTGGTCATTAGTTAGTGAAATGAACTCATGGAAATTTTTGGTTATATAATGTACTAATGATTAAGGTTCTTAAAATGGAATAAAGAAAAAAAAATCGGAGATTTTAGGATTTGATATGGTTTAGAGCCTTTAAACCACAAGGCGTTAAAGAATCGGTGCTTAAGTGCTTATTGGATTTGGATGGAGTGCTTCCTTTTCTTTAGTATAGGATCACTAGAGGGGTTATAGTTGGGAATTGGGACTTTCTCCTTTATTAACATAGGCTAGGGTGAAACAAAGAAAGGGTTTGCGGTCCAATGAAATATATATGGGGTTATGTATGAGGTGGTGTATCATTTGGGGTGAAAAGAGTTGCTTTCAGACTTCAAGCCCCTTATTTGCCCTCTAGCGTGGCACTCAAGATCATTTGTCAAGAATACATTTAGAAAGCGTGCAAGTATACTCAGTTTGCCTTCTAGCGTGGCACTCAGATCATGAGTGTTGGAAATGACATTAGATTGTTTTTGTTGCTATTCATAGCTTGTGCTTTTCTGTTTAGTTTAGCTAGGTGATGCTTAATGTTGCAGCAGTACAACTAAGTTGAGCTATATATCTCCGGTTTCTGTAGCTATAGGATGAAAAATGAAAAAGTCCATATAGTTTGTGAATTATGGGATTGGAAATATGAAACTGTCTTTGGATTTTGGTTTTGTTAATGTAAGATTGGATTTACTTTTTTCTTTTAAAGATACTTCATCCATTCGTTGATTAATTCTTGTGCATGATCTTGCCATTTTTTTTTTATCTTGTTGATTACAGGCAGGTATACATGGCTAGAGAAACTCAAACCGGAGAAGTTGTGGCTTTGAAGAAAATTCGAATGGACAATGAAAGAGAAGGAGTATGAATTAACTCAGAGGACTTTTCATTTGTTCGATGCTTATGATCTGTTGCATTAGGATTACACTCCAGGCTTCCAAGATATTTAGTCAATTTTACTCTTATCTTTTCCAGTTCCCTATCACTGCTATTCGTGAAATCAAGATTCTGAAGAAGCTGCATCATGAAAATGTCATCAAACTGAAGGAGATTGTTACTTCTCCCGGTAAAATTTTGTGCTCTTCCTTCAACGTGATTACCTTGGGTTAGCTTTTATTTTTTTTACTGAAGTCCCTTTTGATTTCGTTTGATATCCAGGCCCTGAGAAGGATGAGCAGGGCAAATCTGGTGAGTGTATTTACTATTTACTGATTTTCCATTTCGTTTTTCTTTTTCTTATTATGCTATGTGATAGTACTGTAGTGTACTCCTTTTGTGTTATAGTAGTGCTTCTGCATCTGATTTTGCTAGTCATGTCTTTCTCAGATGGAAACAAATACAAAGGTGGCATTTACATGGTCTTTGAATACATGGATCACGATCTCACTGGTCTTGCTGATCGGCCTGGAATGAGGTTTTCAGTTCCGCAAATCAAGGTACCATTTTATTGTAGTCATATGTCATCTAATCATTTTCTCTCCTTGCTCAATGCTTGTATAGTATGGTTTCTTTGTTCCTTTGTGTTCTTTCTAATTGGTTTTGGTCTTACTTCATCTGTCAGTGCTACATGAGACAGCTATTGACAGGACTCCACTATTGCCATATAAACCATGTGTTGCATCGTGATATCAAAGGTCTTATTTCAGAAAATTCTGCCTCTTAGTTTCAAGGCTAATAAGAGGATGTTCAAACTTCTAATGCATCAACAACTTTGTGTTTCAGGATCAAATCTTCTTATAGACAACGAAGGTAACTTAAAGCTGGCAGATTTTGGACTGGCACGCTCCTTTTCCAATGATCACAATGCAAACTTGACCAACCGCGTCATTACTTTATGGTACAGGTACGTGGTGGAGTGGTTAAATAAATGAATTTGCAACCTCTTTGGGTGCTGCAGGAAGGGTTTGACTGGTGTTTCCGAGAATTTTAGGAAATGATTGGTGGGGGAAATACTGACTAAATCATCGGAAACCCTCCCTTCATTTTTTTTCCCCTTTTCCTTTTTTTCTTATTTTTTCTTCTTTTTCTCTTGTGCTGATCTGTTGGAGAAACGAACATTGGTTTCCATAGTTGGCTATGGAAATCCTTGAGATTATTATCCATCTTTCGTGAGTGCTTAAGTTGTATTTCTAAGACTTCTGATAACCGGTTGGTGGGTCTGATGGGAAAGGAGTGATGGGTTATTCTATTAAGGCTTCGCATCTTGTTAGTTTATGGTCTCATTTGTTAGATGAGTGCTTAAAGTATAATTGTTTTTCCAGACCTCCTGAACTGTTGCTTGGGAGCACGAAATATGGTCCTGCAGTTGATATGTGGTCAGTTGGCTGCATCTTTGCGGAGCTTCTTAATGGGAAGCCCATATTTCCAGGAAAGGATGAGGTAAGGTGTAGATTTAGACTTCACCCTTTTCGAATACTTTTCTCTGATTGAAAGAACGGTGATATGCAATATGAATTATCGAATGCTTTTCATTTGAGTTTTCTTTATGACATGTAGCCGGAGCAAATAAACAAGATCTTTGAGATATGTGGAGCCCCAGATGAGAGCAACTGGCCTGGCGTCACTAGGCTTCAGTGGTATAACAATTTCAAACCAAATAGGCCCATGAAGAGGCGCCTCCGTGAGGTTTTCAGGCAGTAAGTTAACAATAGTGGTTCTCTTCAGATCAAGTGTTATGATGATGAGTAGATAATTCCTCTGATGGTCACCTTCTCGTTTGTTCTTTTACTTTAGTTTTGACCGTCATGCCTTGGAATTACTGGAGAAAATGCTGACACTCGATCCTGCTCAGGTACAATCAATGAGCGCCCCTCTTCGACCATGGAACTGGCATTGAATATTAACATTGTTTATGTTTTTTGAAATTTCCGTATGCGGGAGTCATAATTTACTTAATGTGAATGCAGAGGATATCTGCCAAGGATGCACTTGATGCCGAGTATTTCTGGGCTGACCCTCTGCCTTGTGATCCAAAGAGGTGACTGATAGGCTTTAATTGTAACCTACTTTTTCGTAGTGTCCAAGCTTCATAGTTTTCTACACTTGATGTGTCCAAGCTTCGTTAGTGACTGGTGGATTTTGTATGGCCAGCCTGCCAAAGTATGAATCATCACATGAATTTCAAACGAAGAAAAAACGACAGCAGCAGAGGCAGCATGATGAGGCGGCAAAACGCCAGAAACTGCAGCATCCTCAACAACACCAACGCCTTCCGCCTATTCAACAGTCTGGCCACGCACATGCTCAGGTATACCCTGGACCGAACCAGCCAATGCATAGTTCTCAGCCACCAGTTCCTGCTGGACCCGGACATCATTACGGAAAGAACCAAGGGGCATCAGGAGGGCCGAGCCGATATCCGCAAGGTGGTGGAAACCCTCCCGGTGGCTACAACCATCCTAGCCGTGGAGGTCAAGGTGGTGGACGAGGTTACACTAATGCTCCTCATCCGCCACAAGGACGGGGACCACCATACGGCTCCAATGCCATGCCAGGCGCATCAGGTCCCAGGGGAGGTGGAGGAAGCAGTTACGGAGGTGCGCCTAATTATCAGAAAGGTGGGCCCTATGGTGGCTCAGGCGGTGGTCGTGGGTCGAATATGATGGGAGGGAATCGTAACCAGCAATATGGCTGGCAGCAGTAGTCTGATTCATGTTACAATAGTTCCAGTATTGACATTGGTGGATCTACCCACGATGATGATAGTAACTTGAGGAAACACATCTTTCGCTGGTTGTGCTTGTAAGATCTTTGGTTTATTGGAAACGACTTGTAGATGGAGAAGACCGTTGTGTTATCCGTCAAAGGATCTGTATGTTCAAGCTTGCCTATCAGTCCCCTATTTGACGTGGCTCTCGGAGTACCATTCCCCTATCAGGACTGTGTAATCGTCTTCTGGATCAGCGAAGGGGACGGGGATAAGGAGACGGCTGTTCACTCTGAGGCCACCGAATCCACCAGCCGTCTTCTGCAAGCCCAAGCTTGGGTAGTAGTAGAAGCTTCCAATTTGATCCTTTTCCTGGAAGCGGTACGTGAAGTTCGTACCTGGTTGGATTGGACACATGGTTCCTGCCGTCCCATCGTGCCATGAGTTCTTCCTTTGTTGGATGCCGCTCCTACAAGTTCATCGATAACCATAAATTAGTACCTCCTCGTTGTTATTCACATTAGGCTGATCGACGAATAAAATGATTATATTTATAAGCACGAACATCCGACTGCTTCTTCTAGATATCCGTCATTATGTACATGACAGTTAATGACAATAGATAACCAACGCTTAAACATATGAGAAGGATCTTGAGATATACGAATAGTTCAAGTGTGTTAAGGTCGTATCCACGTACCAATGGAACAACAATGGCTCATCAAGGTTGTTGAAGACGTTGATGACGATATTGTTGTTCGTGGTCGTGTTCAAGTTAGGTCCAGGAAATTGCCCGTTGATGAGAATAGCCTGTTGAGGGATGCCGAGAGGAGCCCGGGTGCCATAAGCTACGTTCCATGTGAAGAACAAGGATCCTCAGCTCGTGCCACCATCACGACCATCGAGAATAGCCATGGTAACAATGAGGAGGCGATGATCGTCGTCCTCTTACCATAGATCTTAAAATTAAGGTTCCTTCTAACCTTTGTTACAACTTGTTTGAGGTTATGAGAAAAGATGTAAAAGAATGGGCTTGTTTGATTATGCCTGTTAGAGGCCTTGTAAGTTTAGCTCTTTGATGTGGGTTCTCATTTTGACCTTTATATACTTATGTTGTTGACATTGACAACCACACCATGCCCCTTGTTTTCCTCCCATTGTCTTTATTTTCCCTTTGTTAAAGTAACTAAAATTAGCTTGGTTTATGGCCTTTGCTAACAAATTTTCACTATCCTTTTGGGGAATGTAAGAATTAGACATTTTGTGTGGCCCGAGTTCTAAATATGACGTGTCGATGTTATCCTCCAGTTTTGGTGGTTGAGAGTCAACACAAGAGGAAATTATGAATCAGAAAAATGACACAATTAAATTCTCAAAATATTTTAACCTGTATTAGATATTAAGATGAAATAAATTGTTTCATTCAGAGGGTTTCTGAAAAAAGAGATGGGTTAGAGTTTAGTTGTTATATTTTGATTCAGATAAGTTTCATTATCTCGACTGTATTTCTTACTCCTAAATGCTGGTTTTCAACTAAATACAGCTTTTCCATTTTATGGTAAAAATACATGACATGAAATGAAACAAATGAAGATCTGATTCCGTAGACCAGCACCTTATCCATTGAGCCATGGAGTGTTGTTTACTTAATTTGTAAGATAAAGTTATATAATAATTGTGGAATAAGCATATCAAATTGACAAACCACATTATTGACCTTATTAAGAGTTTGACATGTTAATCAAACTTGATTTATAAGTGAAGTTAAAACGAGAGGAACACATAAAAACAAACTTAGTATCAGGGGAATGATTATAATAGATATCAAATTACCAAATGAAAGTATTTTGGAGCTTATTTCTAAAGAAATGAATGAAAGTTGTACATATACCATAATTAAAAATTCACTAATCTGTTTTAAAATTTTTAAGATCTCCAACCAGTGACTTTTATTTCGTAGAGAGGCGCTAATTACTATCCATGTAGAAATTTAAGAGCACTTGCATTAGATTTTGTAAAATGAAGTAAATAGTAGTACTTGTTTTTTTTGCCTCATGAGAATTGAGATTACGATAAAAAGACTTTTACGCCATAATATGTTTTATTGACCAACATGGATAGTGACCAACTCATTTCTTAACTCTATTTAACTTATTCCATCGATACTCCTCATGATATCAATATAGAGACTCTATATCGACAGTAATAAAATTATTATACATAACATAAGAAACATGTATCGAAATATCAGTAATAGTGATCTTGATATGGTTGTTGAAAAAGAGATTTCATAAGGATACATTTTAAGTATCAGAATTTGTCACTGTACATACTACAATACGAGTAATTTCACAAAGATACATGTTAAGTATCTGCATATAATATAGGGAAATGATCCACAGCTAACGTTGACTGTGAGAGGATAACTAGCCAATATTTATGGACCGTCCATCTGAAAAATGGACGGCTTGATTAAAATCAGAATCTCACACTTCCTTTGAAAAGAACAGCGGAAGCAATTATTACATCCGCTAATCTTTATAACGGATGGGCATGAAAAAATCTCACCCTTCAGCTATAAAGATTAACGGATGTAATAATTGCTTCCGCTGTTCTTTTTAGAGGAAGGGTGAGACATCCGCTAATCTTTATAGCGTAAGGGTGAGATTCTAATTTTAATCGAACCATCCATTTTTCAGATGGACAGTCCATAAAATGTTGGTCAGTTATCCTCTCACAGCCAACGTTAGTTATGAATCATCGCCCCTGCATATATAACTCATACATTCTGGGGTGGGATCACTGGCTGTTGCAAACAACAACATCGGTGCAGTTGAGGATCTCAGTCATTGGATTTTTGATCCAACGGTTCAGGATGATTTAGGGGTTAATTTTATTTTTTGATTGGATTTTTTGTATAACTTTTTATGGGATTTTTTTAGGGTTGTTATTTCCTTAATAGATTTTTAATTTTTTTCTAGATTTTTTAAACATAAAAATAAAATAAAATAAAATAAAAACACATATAATGTGTGTTGTTGGGATCACACGACAGAGTATCCATATCCTACAATACTTGTAATTTCATAAATTTATATTTTGACTATCAGAATTTGTAATAGTATATATTACGATACGAGCACGTCACTAACTCCTCAACAATTCATCATAGACACACTCCCACTTTTCATATCCATCGAACCCAAACCTTGTCGTCGTTATCTTATCAATCTCAATCTCATCGGAAACCCTAGCGTTTATCAATTGTGAAAATCAAGCTTCAACACTTGATTTCTTCCCGATCAACCATCATCAAAAGAAGAAAATGAAGAATGAAGAAGAAGTGAACTCAAGAGACAGAGAACGAGAGAAAAAAGAGGAAATTTTATTATTGAGAGAGAAAATGAATTACCCGAGTTACAAGTATATGACCCCCATAGTTATGCATGAGCTGAGGATAGTTACAAGACGCTAACAAAACAATTAACCTCTAAAGTGTAACTAATACAAATCAACTTGTAACTTAATCCAGTAATTCACTAATCTTCTACACCGCCCTTCAAGCTGGAGAGGATGAGAAATCAGTCATTCCCAACTCGGGAAGAAGAAGATTATGCTGAGAGGGAGACAAGGCTTTGGTTAGAACATCATAGGCTCAAGGGTAGAAGGAATATAGGCTAACTGAAGAAGCCCTTTGAGTACCTTATCCCTTGTAAAGTGATAATCAATCTCTATATGCTAAATCCTCTCATGGAAGACTGGATTCTTACTAATATAAAGTGCTGATTGTGTTTGTGTAAAAATGGTTAGGAGCCTGGGTTTATGAGTCCATATGTTTATGTGGCGGAGTTTGTGTTGTTGGGTCCTGATCCGGACTCTAAGCCTGCAATCTCATCAGGAAACAACACACCGGTTAATCGGGTCCGAGGAGGTTTTTCTTGAGTACGAGCTCTGATGCCTAAGTCAGCAGGGAGTAGATGCCCGACTCATGACTGCAGATTGGGTCCATAGAAGTTACCTTTTATGGTTGTAAAATGAGGATATTTATAGGATACCGTTGATCTCTTCATGGTTGACATCTGCCATCTCCTTAGAAGATAGATGACTTAGCCATTCATGACGTGACATCCCCTTCTTCATGGGCTCTTGGCTTGATGGTACCCCCGGGTTTGACTTTGAAGGAACTTCAGGGTCGGAGCCTTTCAATTCCCGTGTTTCGAAAACCCGAATCTAATCTTCGAAAATCATTAGTCGTTTGGAAATTTTCAATGATCGAGTTGAAATTGAAGAATCACATTTCCTCACCAAGTTAGGATAGGATGCAAAACTCTTGGACTTTTTGGGCCATAAACCTTATCCTTAGGTCCATTAGTCTTCGGTATATATGGGGAGGCCCCCCCTCAATTTTTCTCTTTCTTTTTCTAAATTCAAACCCAACAAAAATCAAAGCCCAAACTTGTTGCTTGGGCTTGTAGCCCGACTTGGTGAACCCCCAAGTCATACCCCGGCTTCGTGGTAGTCCGACTTTAAAAGTTTGACTTGGTTTGTTGGAAAAAGATAAGCCAAATCTCTTTTATATTTTTTAAAGCTTGTTGTTCCCGCGGTTGGAAATCAAAACAGTGAAATCCCGACTTCAACTCTTTGATTCCTCGATTTCTTGGATCCTCGGTTTCCAAGTCCCGACCTTGTCAGTTCCTCGGTTTTGCATCTCCGTGTGCAACCTGATCTCATAGCCCTGAGTTGATGAAGCACTCTGTTGAGTCAACCCATGATGTATAAAAATTGAGTGATAGATAAATCTTAGTTTTACAATATCTCAGTACGCACCAAGGCTGAGACTCGTCTTCTTAGAAAGTGAACCTCCAATGGGTGCGCAGTAAGGGTGATTCAGAAAGGAATCCAGCAAGACTGGTTCGGAGAGGAACTTGCTAAGGCTATTTCAGAAAGGAATGCAATATCACTGACAGCATTGAGGTCATGAGTAAAGGGACAGTAAGGCTTGGGCATTTGGGCTTCCGTAGTAAGAAATGGTTTATCCTGACTTGTTCTATGTGAAAAGGGTTACTGCAGCAATGTTGAAGGGCAGCAATGTTCAACAAAAGGGTCAAGGTAAAGTCAAGGTTCACGTGTTATCTTTTGCACAGTGTCAGTGTTCTATCTTGCATAAAAAACCAAAGGACACATGTTTGTGAATATGGTTCCAGGTTGCATGAAAGTGATGTTTCGAAGAAAGAATGACTTCAACAACGGTTCAAAACTTGGGATTGCCTATAAATATAAATGCAGTGCCCAAGGTTTCATAACGTTTGAATTCTCGATTCTCCTTTGCTCTGAAAAAAAAAAATAAGTGTAGTAAGGCTTCAAGTGAACAGTATGAAAAGTTGATAGTTAAAGATTTGAGCCAGCTATTTGAAGGCAAGATTCTGAAGCAAGGATTGAGTAGCACTAATATTAGACAAACGATTGCAAGAGGCTGTTTCGAGTCCTGTTAACGAGAAGAAAAGATCTTGTAATTGGTTTGTAATGTCATTTACATACTGTAAGGTGGCAGGTTGATTGCGAGCTTAAAACAGCCACACGTAATACTATTCTCTTGATGTAATGTCCCGATTTTCAAGTCCTTTTCTGAAAACTTTTATGACATTATTGCCGCTAGGGTCCCATAAACCCTAGGCAGGTAATTCAACTTAACTCGGTTTAGAATAAATCCAAATGGAAATACGCTTAAAGCATTATCAAACTAGATCCACAAGTTTATTTATTTATTACATATTAAAGCAGCAGAAACTTAGAAATGTTATCCCAAGCATTAATATTACAAACAGTATCATAGCTTAATAAAAATCCGTCCTCAAGTCTTGCACCTGAAAAGATGAAAATCAAGAAACAGAAGAAAAACAACGCCGTGAGCTATACGAGCTCAGTAACGTGCCGGTCCCCGTTCAGGGGAAGCACAAAAAGAAAAGAAGAGAAAACAGTATGTCCTGAGACCACAATAAAATCAGTCATGCAATTAACACTCATGACAGACCATAAATACCCTCTTGTTATCACTGTGACCTTGGCCAAATATGTAAATCCATAACTTTTTCTAGAAGCTTAAAGTCCGGGGTCACTCGAAACAGGGGATCAACTTGTAACGACACCCAAGGGTCTCCTGCAGCGAGACACCTAACAACCTGACAACCTCACAGGATTGTCTACGCGTATAAGATGATTAGTCGCAACTACTCATCCCTATACAGTTTAACCTGACATCTTCTCCAAGTTACAGTGTAACAACTCAGTAGGATTAACAAACTCGGAGTTTAACCTGACCTCTCATGAATTCATTCCTATTTTGAATGTTCATCTTTAAAATGACATCATTTGTAGGATTAATCTGTATTAACCCTAACCTTTTGTTCATTATCGTGCGCCAAACCTTGTAAACGTAGCACTTGACTTTATCACATCCATATATCGTACAGGGTTAACGAAGAAAAACCTACCCAAACCCTAACATTAGGAATATCAATGTTAGGTTATCATGAATTGCGATAAGCTACAAGTGCTACCACACCATCATACAATAACACAAAAATGAAAACATCACACAGCACAACATCACATAGCGTACAGGACAAAACTACCCATCACACGTTAATATACAACTAATATATTAACATGTATTGCCATCCAGACCAGAAATCTAAACGTTACCTTCTTATTATAATTTCCTCACACGCACGCTCAATTTGTTCTTTACGTCTCAATGGATGGAATCTCCAAATCCTATATCATGGCATGATTCACATATTAGTACATTTGTTTGTTCGCGTTACGGTGTTAAACATGTTTATTCATACTTCGTGCAAAACCATTAGTACTAATTGTGAGTGTTTGGAGTTGTTTTAGGATCAAAATGATCATTCTCTGCCCAAAAGGTTCTGAGATGACATCCCGACCTCTAAGTCGGATATCTCAACCTCTGGAACGGGTGTCTCGATGTTTGGAATGAACGTTCCTGCCTTTGAAGTGAGCTTCTCGGCCTTTGGAACGAGTATCCTAGATTCTATCCATCTTGACCTTTCGTCGTATTTAAATCTATAACTTATTGTATACAACTCTAAAAAATATTCCGTAAAATTTTACAGAAACTAGACTTCATGATCTTTCCAGTGACATAAAGTTTTTATCATAAGACCTTGCCAATAATAACATTTATTTAGTTCAAGTTTATATTTTCTGCTAGTTTAGGCAGTTTGACTTTATTTCATTAATTAGCTCATAACTCTTTACATACAACTTTAAATAATTATTGGTAAACTGTTCTGAAAAGTAGACTTCCATACCTTTTTATTGATATAAGGCTTGTCTTTTTAAGCTTCCTATATAATTTTATATAAAGCAACAAATTCATCTCTATAACCAGTTTTTACAGGTTAACATATACGTACGTTTTGATTTATAACTTAAGGTTGTCGTCTCCGAATCATGATTTATTAACTTTTATAGAAACTAAACATATGAGGATTCAATATATATTGATATCATGATTTATTAAAGAGTTTATAATTTTTCATAAAATCTTTAACCAAGAGAATTACTTTCTCTCAATGATGGTAAAAATGCCCCGAAGCTTCAATAATTTTTTCAGATTTTCAGGCATGAATTCAAATGCGCATAACTTCCTCGTTTCTTAACCAAATTGGGTGATTCTTGATTCATTGAAAACTTCAGGAAGTCCTATACAACTTTGTTTCAAGACATATTTGCTGAATCTGGCTTTAACTGGAGTCAAAATGCATTCTAATATAGAATGTCAAAGCTGTCCAGAAACTGGTATGTTTGGTTTGCTAATTTTTCATGTTTTACCCAATCAATTCAATCCCAAATGATATAAAACTTCATAAACATAACATTTATTTAGTTCTTGTCATGTTTTTTTAGTTTTAGTTTTGTTTGATATATAAAATCATTGGTTTCCGGATCTCACGAGCATAACTCGTCTTTTATCTCATAAACGCATTTCAACTATCCGTGGCTTGTTTTCCTCACCGTTTCTTTTTTTATTGGCTACAAATGGACTGTATGAGTCGACTACGCTATGAGAGTAGCAGCTCTTACCCTCTTCTTAAAACGGTTTTGAGCTTGTTTTGCTTTCCTTTGACGTGATTAGCTCGACTTCACTCTTCCTTATTTTGTGGCTCGTGTTCCCCTCTCCCGATTTATTCTCTTTCCTCTGATGATGATCCTCCCTGCGTCTTTGCCTTCTCTACCACGTTGTTGTGTTACTTGAGCCAAAAGAAAAATAAGGAGAAGAGAGAACAAGAGGAAAAACAGAGGGAAGTGAAGAGGAAAGTAAGAGAGTCTTGGTGTTGATGTTGGGTGGAAAAGTGATGGGCTTGGTAGTGGAGTGGGTGTAGTGGGCTTGGTGGTGGAGTGGGTGTAGTGAGCTTGGTGGTGGAGTAGGTGTAGTGGGAGGAAAAAAAGAGGGAAAGGGGAGTTGGTGGGGTAATTCAAAAAAAAAAAAAAAAAAAAACATCCGCTTTTTGTTTAATCGCAGGACCAGTTAATCACACATCTCCCACAATCTTCGCTCAAATTTTACCATCACGCTCGAAAAATCATGTTATTAATTAACATATAATTTTTCAAATTTTTTCAAGACAAAAGTTATCCCAACTTCGTCACAAATTTTAAAGTTATGAGCGTAACGTTACGTCTCAAAACTTTGAAACGAGA
>JAOVYX010018154.1:0-20697 GCA_035668315.1 Drosera spatulata | reverse complement strand
TCACTCTCCTCTTCACTTCACTCTCTTCTTCCTCTTGTTCTCTTCATTATCTTGCTTTCTTCCATTGTTTCTTTGTTTTTTTTTGCTCAAGTAACACAGTAAGACGGTAGAGAAGACAAGGACGCAGGGAGGATCATTATTAGAGGAAGGAGAATAGACCGAGAGAGGGAGGCACGAGCCACAAAACAAGGAAGAGTGAAGTCGAGCTAATCACGTCCAAGGAAAGCAAAACAAGCTCAAATCCGTTTCAACAAGAGGGTGAGCTTTGCCTTCTTTGTTCATAACCTCTAACAGATCATATGTGATAAAAAAACAAGAAAAACAGGTCACGGAAAAAGAAACGTGATATTTGAACCAAAAGACGTGTTATGCTCGTAAGACCCGAGACCTAAGGTTTTACGTATCAAACAAGCCCAAAATTGAATAAACATGACAAGAACTAAATAAATGTTATGTTTATGAAATTTTAGATCATTTGGGATTGAATTGGTTAGGTAAAACGCAAAAATTAGCAAACCAGCCCAAAGCGTTTCTGGAGAGCTTTGATGTTCGACAATGGAATGCATTTTTACCCCAGTTAGATCCTGATTCAGTAAATGAGTCTTGAAAAAATATTATAGAGGACTTCTTGAAGTTTCCAATGAGTCAAGGATCACTCAATTTGGTTAAGAAATGAGGAAGTCATGCGTGTTTAAAGTTTACACGGGAAACCAGAAATCTGGACGAGAGCACACCGCCTGAATTCTGGCACCGCCTGAGCTCTAACTCCGCCTGAATTCTGGCAAAAGGCTCATAGGCGTGAACCTCCCTACCTGTAATACCCGAGAAATTTGGGAGTTTTGAGACGAATATATAACGCTGCGATTCTTAAAATAAATCGTACCAAAAGGTTATATATTTAAATTTAAGAAAATATTTGATTAATTAAATCAAATATGAAGAAGAAATATTTTGGGATGATTAGTTGAACGCGTCAATAAACATTACGAACAAATAACGTTACGTTATAACGTTATAAACGTTACGCGCAAGGACTATTGATTTAATCCCAAAAACAACGAATTATGACTCGGAAGGTCATATTCTCATACACGGGATAAATCTAACGATGAAAATAGATTTTTCGCGGATTAATATTACGAAATTTGGGAGAACAATGGACTGAACGAGACGTTTCGTGGGACGAAATGTGGGTTTAAACCCACCTCACCAATTCTTTTTCTTTCCCTCCACTTTCCTTCCTCCATTACTCCAACCTCCCGCACCACTTCACCACTTCACCCACCTCCATTCACCTCTGCCGAGCACCATCGTCCTCTCCTGCAGCCGGCCAAATTTCCCTGCAGCCACCAAGGTCGTCATCACCAAGGTAATCATCATCAACAGCACATCGCTAACATCATCATCATCCTTGTTTCATCATCAAACCATTGATTCCATCATCATCATCAACGCACCATCATCAAGGCAAAGGCAGCAGCAAGCCGGGGAGGAGAATCAGCATCGGCAGCTTGGATAGGGGACGCCAACGGATCCATTTGAGTGATCGTGAGCTTAAGAAAACCAAACGCGTTCGAGATAACCTCACTCGTTCGATTCACCTCTTTTACTCGTTCACACGATTCAAACACGTCCGTGCATGTTATGGGACGTGTTTATGAAGTGTTTGATGTGTGTTTGATGATTTGGTGGCTTAGAATCGTGATTTGGGTGTTCAGTGGACGGACAGGGAGGTTCAATGAAAAGCGAACGAATAAGAAATATCGCCTCCTTGAACTGCTAAGGACGGCATTGACATTCCTTGTGAATCATTGGTCGTTTTCTTGAATTTGCTGGGAAGGTCGAACATGGTGTCCCTTCTTCGATCCTTTGCGGTCATCTGTTTTTCCTGAATAACTTTGGTGGCTTGTGTTGAGTCATTGCACTCCTGTATTATCATCTGAGTCATCGTCACGGGTGAAAACTAGCAAGGGAGCGATGGGCATACCCCATCCTCTTTGCATGCATGTAGCGGCTTCTACGCCGTAGTGGCGGGGCCACGGGTTACTCTCTGCAGGGAGGCCCAAATTACCTCAATGTTGACAAAAGATACCACATTGAATGCGCACAAGAGGTGCAAGGCGACGCACAGATGACGATTGACACTTTATCTTATCTCTGTACTCCGAGTCGGTCATATCCTTGGAGTCGTCGCTGCTTTTGAGTTGAGTCATAAACCCTAATTAAATGCAAAATAAAGAAATTGCTCCTAAAAGCAATACAAAGCTATTTAAAGAAATGAGAAGCGATGTTGTGTGATATGGCGCCTATATTTTCCTATATTAATTAAAATGTTTTAGGGACTTTCGACGGTTGCCATAGCCGTTAGCGGAAGTTCCCTGTAATTGGGATTCATACACCAGAGGTTGCTGAGCTTCAATAGCTCACGGTTATGTTTTTCAATTACAGGTATGCCCCAAGCAGCACCTGAAGGCTCTTAGAGAGAGTTTGCTCTTATATTTTTCAATTGTCTATATTGTTTAGATGGAATAAATGATCTGCATAGCTTCCGCTTCAAGTGTTGTAACTAAACAGGTATTTGGGATTGTAAGTTATGATTGTGGCTACTGTTTATAGTTCCTTGACTTTTGAAATCCTAAAACCCATTCGGTATGTTTAGCCTTGTCACAGACCGGGTCCGTGACGGCATAACGCTCACGTGTCTTCCTACGTGAAAAGTCGGGGCGTTACACTACCTCACGCCCGTGACCTGCCTGGAACAGTCCAGGAAATGTTTTTCAATGTATTTTGTACGTCGTATCAATCCATATATGTATTATGACTGTTAAGATATAGTATTTGGACAAGAAAACATGGAAAAATTACGTAATTAATCGTACATAGAGGCAAAAAGGATTTAGTTTGAATAAAAGTACGTAGTAGTATACATATTTGCGCGATATACGTAAATACGTAGAAATAACGGAATATACGTAAGAATACGTAATGACGTAGTAGACGTATCTATGGACGTATAATACACATGAATACGTAGAAATAATGAAATATATAAAAGAAATATATAGTAACGAACGTATCGTACATATACTGTGCAGGAACTGAGACGTAAACTGTTTTTCCTTTGGTATAACGCAAACAACCCGAGTCTCACATAACAATGTAACGTCTAGAGTCATGATTTGGATGACGATACATGTTAGTATACTAGTTGTATATTAACGCGTGATGAGTAGTTTTGCCCTGTGCGTTGTCTTATGTTTGCATTTCCGTGTTATTGTATGATGGTGTGGTAGCACTTGTAGCTTATCGCAGTTCATGAGAACCTAACCCTGATAGTCCTAATGCTAGAGTTTGGGTAGGTTTTTCTCCATTATACGTTATATGAATGTGATAAAGACAAGTGGTAGGTTTACAAGGTTTTGCACACGATAATGAATAAAAGGTTAGGGTTAATATTGGTTAATCCTATAAATGATGTCATATTAAAGATGAACATACAAAATAAGAATGAATTCATGAGACGTGAGGTTAAACTCCGAGTTTGTTAAATCCTATCGAGTTGTTACACTGTGACTTGGGGAAAATGTCAGGTTAAACTGTAGAGGGATCAGTAGTTGCGACTAATCATCTTATGCGCGTGGATAACCCTGTGAGGTTGTCAGGTTGTGGGGTATCTCGCAACAGGAGACCCTTGGGCGTCGTTACAGGTTGATCCCCTGTTTCGAGTGACCCCGGCCTTTAAACTTCTAGAAGAAGCTATGGAGTTACATGTTTAGCCAAGGTCACAGTGTTAACAAGAGGATATCTATGGTCTGTCATGTATGTTAAAGGTATGACTGATTTTGTTGTACTTTCAGGACAGATTGTTCTCTCTTTCTTTTCTTTTTGTGCTCTCCCTGATGAGGGGGCCAGCACGTTACTGAACTCGTATAGCTCACGGCGTAACTTTTCTTCTGTTACTAAACTCGTACAGCTTCCACCAGCCAGCCGCCGCCTGCGCCTTCATCTTCAACATCAATTCCAGACACCAACGCAATCATCATCATCGTCTTCGTCGTCTTCATCACCTCATCACCACTCCATCACGCCATCATCTCATCATCATCATCGACGCCACAAGAACAAGGACAACGGCAGCCGGAGGGAAGCATCAACTCCAGCAGCTCGGCTAGGGGACATCAACGGATTTGTCCATGTGATCGTGTGCATAAGGAAATCAAACACGTTCGAGGTAACCTCACTCATCCGAGACGCATCTTTTATGCATTCACAAGCTTTCTTCACGTCCGTGCATGTTTGTGATATGTTTTTGCTGTGAATGATGTGTATGGAACGGATTTTATGCGTTGTGGTGTCAATTGAAGGATCCGTGAACGTCGAAGGTGGGTTTCATGGACGTTTTGGGCTGCAGAGCAGTCGCGCCCGCGACAGGGGAAAAATCTGGGATTTTGGTCGACAGACGCGTCACGCCCGCGACGACCCTGAGTCGCGCCCGCGATGGCCTTCTGGCCAAGAAATCATTGTTTTCGTAGATCAAACCTTAAACCTAAATGCGTATTTAAGATATATAACACATACGCATAGAAATATAACCTTGAACGTGCATATATGATCACGTTTTATATGTGGTGGGGTATTTGTGGTTGAAGTGAACTAGAATACACACCATTATATTATATATATACCCTCTCGGGAAATAAATGAAAGCGACCTCAAACGATTAATGAAAAAACGGGGGATGCAGAGCATAATTACACAATCTGTGTGAACTAACGAAAAAGTGAACGAATAAGAAATATCGTATCCTTGAACTGATAAGGTCGACATTAACGTCCCTTCTTGGATCTGTTGGATCTTTGGTCGTTTTACCTGGAATTATTGAGCAGGTCGAACTTGGTATCCCTTCTGTGATCCATTGCGATCATTTGTTGTATCCTTGAATAGCCTTGGTGGCTTGGGTTTGAGTCATTGTACTCCTGTATTATCCATCTGAGTCATCGTCACGGGTGAGGACTAGCTAGGGAGCGATGGGCATCCCCCATCCTCTTTGCATGCATGCAGCGGTTTCTACGCCGTTGTGGCGGAGCCACGGGTTGCTTTCTGCAGGGAGGCCCAAATTATCTCAATGCTGGCAAACAAAACCTCATTAAATACGCACAAGATGTACAAGGCGACGTACGAAATATACAGTGCAAAAATAGAATCTATTGGGTAGCTTGGTTGACGATTGACACTTTATCTCTGTACTCCGAGTCGGTCATATCCTTGGAGTTGCCGTTTTTGAGTCAAGTCATGAACCCTAAATAAATGCTAAAGAAAGGAATGACTCTTAAATGCGATACGAAACCATATAAAGCAATATAAAACGATATTGTTTGATATGGCATCCATATTTTCCTATATTATATAAAAATATTTTAGGGACTTTCGGCGGTCGTCATAGTCGTTAGCGGAAGTTTCATGTAATTGGGATTCATACACCTGAGGTTGCTGAGCTTCATTAGCTCACGGTTATTATTTTCAATTGCAGGTATGCTCTCAACAGCACCTGAAGGTTCTTAGTGTGAGTTTGCATGCATATAGATGATATCACGCACTTTTGGATGTATTAGCAAATCAAAAGAGTCTATTATGTTTAATGTAATATTCGACTTGCGTTGTCTCTGCATAAATGATGTAACTAAACAGGTATTCGAAGTTGTGAGCTACATATATGGCTACTGTTTGTAGCTTCCTTGACTTCTATACCTCTAAACCCATTCGGTTTATTCGGCCTTGTCACGGACTGGGTCCGTGACGGTATAACGCCCATGTGTCTTCCGGTACGGAAATCTGGGGGCGTTACACCATCTTTTCAGGTGTAAGACTTAAGGAAGGATTTTGATTAAGCTATGATCCTGTTTGTAATATTAATGCTTGGGACAACATTTCTAAGTTTCTACGGCTTTAATATGTAATAAATAAGTAAACTTGTGGATCTAGTTTCATAATGTTTTAAGTGTATTTCCATTTGGATTTATTCTAAACCAAGTTAAGTTAGATGGCCTGGCTAAGGTTTGTGGGAGCTTAGTGGAGGTAATGCCACGTGGGTTTTCAGCAAAGGACATGAAACTCAGGGCATTACATAGACAATCAGAGACATTGAGAAATCACAGGTTTCAATGCCACAAGTGAGTGATGATTTGCTTGATTTGGATCCGATTTCTAATACATATGCTCCTACACAGGTTCAGGAGGAATATCAAGATGTATATGATCCAGAGACAAGACAGATCCCAGATCCAGCTGTGATAGATGACATCATTCCTAAGGTAGAGGTTGTAATTCCTGAGCAAGTACTTCCACTAGTTGTTGCAGAAAATGTCGGGTCTCGTAAACCGAGTAGAGAACAATAACCTTCTACTAGGTATATAACCTTCTACTATGTATCCTCCAGATCAATATGCTTGTGTAAATGATGTAGGTGAACTAGAGAACTTTGTAGAAGCTGTGGAAGACAAGTGTAAAAGGCAGTAGTTTGAATCTATGCAGGATGAGATGTAGTTACTTCATAAGAATCATACTTTGAGTTGGTAAGGTTACCTAAAGGTAAAAGAGCTTTAAAAAACAAATGGATATACAGGTTGAAGCAAGATGAACTTACTTTACAACCCCCTTACAAAGGTAAATTAGTTATTAAGGGACTTACACAGGGAAAGGGCATTGCTTTTGATGAAATATTTTCTCTTGTTGTGAAAATGTCATTTATTCGTATTGTTTTAGGCTTGACAGCGAGACTAGACTTGGAGATTGAGCAGATGGATGTCAACACAGCCTTTCTACATGGATACTTGAAGGAAATGATTTACATGGAACAGCTAGAGGGTTTCATTGTCAAAGGCAAAAAAGATCATGTTTGCAGACTTTGAAAAATTTTGTATTGTTTGAAACAGACACCGAGACAATGATATAAAAAGTTTGACTTAATTATTACGGAGCAAGGCTACCAGAAGACTATGTCTGATCATTGTGTTTTTGTGCAGAAGTTCTTTGATAATGATTTTATTATCTTTCTGTTATATGTTGATGATATGTTGCTTGTTGATAGGAATGCTTCTAGAATTGACAGCATAAAGAAACAACTCAGTAAATCTTTTACCATGAAAGATTTAGGATCAGCAAAGCAAATCCTTGACATTAAAATTGATCATGACTGCAATGTCAAGAAGTTGTGGTTACCACAAGAGAAGTATATTGAAAAGATATTTCAACGGTTCAGTCACTACCAAAAAAAGGTCTGTTTGCGACATACCGTTGTAAATTTTGCGACGGAAAATAAAGATGCCACTAACTTAAAATTTACGATGAAAATTAAATTTTTCGTCGTAAATTTACGACTGAACAGTGTTTCCGTCACAAATTTACGACAGAATAGTACTTTCGTCGCAAATTTGGGTCTAAAAAATGCTTCCTATCTCTTTTCCCAATCTCTTTTTTTCTCCTTTATTTCTTCCTTTCCTCCTCTTTGTTTTCGTCGTTGCCACCCCTTTCTCCCCGTCAACCACGCCCCGCCGTCGTCCCTCTCCACCATCGACCATCTCCCTCCATCTCCACCTCTATCTTCCTTCCCTCTCCACCGTCCTTCCATTTTCCCCTCCCATTTTCCCCCTCCTGACCTCCCACCTCCACTGCTGCCTCCAGCAGTCACAAGCCACCGGCGAGTTCCCCCCACTCCCGTGCCATCGTCGTCTAGTTGCCGTGCTGCCGGATTGTTGCCGCCGCCATTTGCCTAAAACAAAAAAAAAATGAAATCCCTAAATTTGTCTCAATTTTTGTTGTATTTTTATCATTACATTGTATTTAACGTTAGTTATTGTGCTGTTTGATTATTAGATTGAGATTGTATGGTTGATGGTTGTGTATGGTTAATGGTTGATGGTTGATAGCTAATGGACATCACTCCATTATTGTTGTGAATTGTTGATGGTTGGTTGAGGGTTGGATGTTTGAGAGTTTGGATGAAAATTGTATCGGGTTGTTTTGCTAGATTGATGGTTGGATGAGGTTGGATGGGGTTTTGGTTGGTTGAGGGATTAGATTGTTTTGCTAGGTGTATGTATTAATATGTAGATTGTTTAGGTAATTGGGTGTAGAATTATTATGATTGATATATGTATACATACTGATTGATATACATCTTGTGTCTAGATTGTTTGGAGATAATTTTGAGTTGATATGATTTTTTTTTGGTTGAGAGTATGTCATGATTTAGTTTTTATTTCGACGTAATAATGGAAAATGTGCCTATCATTAATGTGTTTGCGCAGATAGTTTACATTAAAATATGTGTAGATAGTTAGAGTATTTGTAACGCCTGATTAACGTATTCCGTCATGTTTGATTTGTCCAGAAAAATGAAATTAGATATGTCATGGTCTTATGATGGATCTTGGATGTATGAATAGCTAGTTGAAGGCTATTTGAGCGAAGTATTTGCCAGAAATGTCAAAAAGTTTGTGAAGTTAGCTCTTGAGAAGCAGATTTTCAATTATCCGGGACACTTGAGGTGCCCTTATGTGAAGTGTCACAATGTGCACTATCAAACAGCGGATGATGCAACCATCTACTTATATCATCGTGGTTTTGTGTCTAACTATTGGATATGGACCCAACATGGTGAGGTTGAGCAAGATGAGGAGGAAGATGAGGACGTTGATGCTGCTGATGATGATTATGAAGATGATTAGAGTTAAACATCCACAGTCCCTTATATTTAGTTCTATCTACCTAGATTTATATTGTACATGCAAAAAATATTTAGTTCTATCCACAGTCCCTTATATATCTTTTTTGTTTAAATTCATGTATATAATTTTTGGTCATATCATGTACTAATAATTTCTTCTTTCAGGTTTGATGATCACTCTGTGGTGTCTCATGTCACGGAGTCGTTCGAGAGTTGCTGCTGCGGTCCATGGACGTGTTGGAGGGATATTCCGACATGGACCAGGGACAAGATGTGGGCATATTTTAGGATAAGATGAAATAATAACAAACTTTCAATAATTTTATTCATTTCTTTGATTTCTTAATAAAACATTTTATTTTTGACAATGCAGGATCTATATCGTTGGAGGCACGATATCACCGGTATGGTGCGGGAGGTGTGGAGGGGAAAGATGATCGACCGCATCCAGGACCACATATACAGACAGAGGAGGGTGATCATGAGCGGTGGTAAGGTGCTGTGGATCGATGACGAAATGGAGGGTCAGCTGAAGGTTCTCTGGAAGGATCCCAAGTTCAAGATCCATTCGGAGCGTGGTCAGGAGAACAGGGATCCGTATCGACACTCCATGTAGCCAAGAAGATGGTAAATATATTTTAGTTCATTTAACAACCTTACCTGCGAGTATTTTTTTTGAAATATGTTTTGTTTGACATCTTTTAGTTGATATTGGCAAGAGAAGGAGCTGAAGAGGAAACCAAACAGAATGGAGGTGTTTGAAAAAACACGTACGAAGAAGGGCGCGTACTCAGGAGAGTGGTTTGGTGCGATGAGAAATCCAAGGAGACGACGGTAATTTAGTTTTTTTTTTCTTTATCTTACATACTTGTATTTTTTAAGTCGAATCAAATAGGATAACTTTATAAGTGCTTCGGATATTTTTGCAGGCTCAGTGTTCCGCACTGAAAAAGGAGCTGATAGATCAGATGCGTGCTGAAAGGTAGCCCGGCACGAAGCTGGCCGAAGATGAGATCAGCGACGCACAGTACCAGGAGTACCTCAGGGCGACAGGGTGCAAGAAAGGCCACGTTTATGGCTTTGGCTTGGCTACTATCATGTACTACTCGAAGGACTCTTGTCTTCACGAGGTAGCACGGTTTCCGAAAGAGTTCGAGTCGCCGTCCTGGAGGAGAGCAACAGGAGTTTGACGGCAAGGGTGGATGTTCTTACACAGATGGTGGAACGTCGGGCGTAGCAGCTAACTCAGTGCGGATCCAATCCGCTGGATCGTCGTCCTCACCAACCACGAGATCTGGACTCACCACCCAGTGCAGCGAAGCAAACTAGTGCCCGTTATGACATTATTGTTAGGATTTACGTATTTTGTATTTCATTTTGTTTAATGATATTATTGTGTTGAAAATTGATTTTTTGTATGGATTGTTGTTTGTCAACCCACAGAATGTATGATGGGATTGTATCTCCGTGTCTATGGCAGGCGCAAGCCAGTTTTTCAGTATTTTTTTTTGAAAAATTAAAATTTACGACAGAAAAACAGTTTCTGTCGTAAATTTACCACCGAAACTGTCGCAAAATAATCCCCATTTGGGAAATAAGGTTTGCGACAGAAAACTAGCATCCGTCGTAATTTTGCGACAATTCCATCTCAAATTTGCCACCGACAGAAAACATTCGCAAGGTATCAGAAAACCAAACTTACGACGAATATTTTTTCTCACTATTTTGCTACAGAACTGTCGTAAAATTACGACACGATTGTCGCAAAATTCGATTTGTGACTAGGCAATTAGCTACAGGTCAATTCCGTCGTAAATCGATCGCAAAAGCTCTTTGGCGACGAATTTGCGATGAAATTGACAAAGCTAAAGTGATTAGCTCTTCTCTTCACACTTTGAGCAGTGCACAGAGTCCTTCTATAGATGAAGAGTGGCAAGACATGTCCAGAGTTCCTTACGCTTCAGCGGTTGGAAGCTCAATGTACGCTATGGTATACATTAGATCAAATATAGCTCATGCAGTTGGTGTTGTCATTCGATTCCTGTCAAATCCTGGGAGTCAGAATTGGAATGCAGTGAAGTAGAATATGAGATATATTCGAGGTATATCTAAACTTAGACTTTATTTTGAAACTGATAAGCCTGCATTGGTTGGTTATATAGATTCAGACATGGTAGGATATATTGATCATCGTAAGTCTACTTCAGGGTACTTGATTACTTTCTCAGGGGGAGCTGTGTAACATTTTATATTGGGAGTCTTGAATTATATTGGGAGCTGTGTGTTGGTGCAAGAATGGATCTGAGTGGTTGTGGAATGGTTTTGGATTGCATGAGGAAAAGATGACGGAGGTTAGGGATGAAGTGTAAGAATGGATCTAAGTATTGATGTTGTCTTGGTCATGGTGCTTTCCAGATGGATTGTTCTTGCACAAGTGTGGATTGTCTTTGGCCACGTTGCTGGACGGCGCTG
Source organism: Drosera spatulata (assembly GCA_035668315.1). Classification (NCBI taxonomy): domain Eukaryota; kingdom Viridiplantae; phylum Streptophyta; class Magnoliopsida; order Caryophyllales; family Droseraceae; genus Drosera; species Drosera spatulata. The sequence goes on along the minus strand of JAOVYX010018154.1, from coordinate 9,500 downwards.
CATGTTGGAAAGAAAGATTGGAGTTATCTGGGCCGTACACGTGTCGCGGGCCTTGTCTTTTCATTGTCAGGCTTTGTTTACAAAGCGTAGTGTTATTGTGATGTAATTGGGCCATTTTCTTATTAATGGGCCGTTTGGTTGTATTGTTGTGTGGGTTTTGGGCCTTAAGTACCCCTCTTCCATCTGAAATGATGGTAAAGAGTATAAAAAGGGGCATACTTTTGTGATACGGTTCATTCATTGATAAAAAATACATCATAAATTCCTTTCTTTTCTCTCTACTTTTCTCTAAAACTTTACATTGTTCGTACACTAGCTAGGTTAGTGTTACATTGGTATCAGAGCATCGATCGTCGAGGACCTCAATGCTTGGTATCCTTGATCTGGTTCGTTGTGGATCGTAGTTGTTAGATGTCTTTGATGATCTTTTGGGGTTTCTGTGTTATCGGTTGATATGGTGGTGGAGCTTGGTAGTTGTTGAAGTAGTTGATGTAGATTGATGTCGATTGAGGCGACTGTGATGTTACTCCGTAGTTGGAGATTGTGAACTGGAGTTGGTTGGATAGTTGTTGCTGGTAGTTTTGGTCGTTGTAGTGTTGACGTCATCAGATGTTGGGTTCCTTGATAACTTGATGTATTGATGAAGATCTTTCTGTGTCGGGTGGTTGTTGTGATGATTTGAGGATAATTTGGTTGCCTGCGATCGAGCAATGAGGCAATGTTACCGTCGTTAGATGGAATAGTGCTGACTGGGTTGTAACCCTTTGAAGAAAGCAAGATGAATAGCCATGAGGCAATGTTATCGGTTATGGGAAGTTGTCATAGTTGATATTGAGTTGGTGTTTGAGTTGGTTGTTGCTGACAAGAAGAGGTAGTTGCGATTCTGGGTTGAAACTGGTTGAAAGTTTGTTGGTAGAAAAGGACTTATGAAATGGCAGGAAAGAAGAAGGAAGCTGCTAGTAATAATAGGATGCTAGATATACCTGTGAGCCCAGGGCTAATTGATGGAGGGTTGGATCTTACAGCCCTTAACCAGGCTCTGAAGGAAATGAAAAAGAGAAACCTGCAATTGGAGAAGTTCAGTGAGACAGTGATGGAAAAAATCTCAGTGCTAGAGGCGAAGTTACAAGAGAGACAAGAGGGAGGGGATAACAATCACGGGGTTTAAACCACACCGGTACACAGTTCTGATATCAGACAGTGGAGTCAACCCATCATTCTTAGTAGAGAAAGACAAGTAGCAGACAAAGGAAAAGGGGTGGTGATGGGAGAATTACTTGTGAACACACCTCCTCCTAGTTTTTCACCCATGAATGCTCATAGGGCCAACATGAGACCGGCCAATGTACCATAAAATACTGTCAATCACATGACTCCAGTCAGGCCTGAATATAAACAGATAAAGTATGGAAATAAGGCTATGTAGAGAAACAACATGGCTTATTAGATGGCTTGTCCTACAATAAGGCACATGGGAAAGCCTCCTTCAATGCCTCAAATGCCTCATGTGATTCCCATGACAACAACCCTGTACCTGCCAAGGATGGATTTTCTAACATTTGATGGTCAAAATCCACAGACTTGGATAAACAAGGAAGAAAAGTATTTTAAACTCTATAATGTACCCTATGAGTAGGCCTTGGAAATAGCCTCCATGTATATGATAGGTAAAGCTGAAGGATGGTTTTATTCCATGATTGAAGGGGCTTCTGGTTACCTGGATTGGAATATTTTCAAAGGGCTATTAGTAGAAAGGTTTGGTAGTAGAGTTGGGTATCACTTGGTTAAAGACTTCAATAAACTAGGGCAATACGGGAGAGTGGAACAATATATAGAGGACTTTAAGGAGAAAAGATATTTGCTCAAGAGCTCTTACCCTTATATTGATGAATTGTACTTTGTCTCCAGTTTCCTTAGTAGATTAAAGGAGGACCTACATGCTACTGTGAAAATATTTGACCCCTCAACATTGCATCAAGCATTCCAGCAAGCTAGGATGCAGGAGTGGTCCTTAGATGCAGCAAGTAGAAGGGCCAGGTTTAATGTGTCTTCCAAACCCATGGTGGGTAGACCACAAAGCAACACAACTAATTCTTATAGTTGTAATGCCAAGCCAACTACTGTCACAGAATAGGCTCCTCCGAGGGATGTGCAAAAACAGAGCAAGCTTAATCCTTGGGATCTGAAAGGGTTATGCTATAAATGCCACGAAAAATACTATCCTGGACATGTGTACAAGATGAGATAGTTGAATTCTATGAAAATGCATGGCAGTGATGCAGTTTAGGAAGGGGATGAAGAGGAACAGCCAGAAGAAGAGGAGGATGTAGAGGATGGCATCACCTTTCATGCCTTGTCAAGACTATCATCGTCTAGCACTATAAGGATCAAAGGTCAAAGTGGTAAGGTCAGTTTGAAAATTCTGATTGACTCGGGTAGCACAACAAGCTTCATTGATCCCACGGTAGCTGAAAGGGTGGAGTGCTTGCTCAAGGAGGCTCAACCCCACATGGTAGTCATAGCTAATGGAGACAAGGTTGAGAGTAGGACAGTTTGTCCTAGGTTCACATGGACCATGCAAGGTCACCTATTCACAGCTAGTGTAAGGGTATTGGCCTTGGGAAGTTAATTATGACATGGTTTTGGGTGCTGATTGGATGAAGGAATATAGTCCACTCACCTTGGATCTCAAAAGGTTAGTGATTTCATTCTGTAAAGATGAAAAAAAAGGTTGACCTTAAAGGAATAAGGAAAGATGGGCATTTTGAGATGAGCAAGAAAAACAAGGTGGGACAGTCCGCATCAGTTGCTTTATTGTGTCCATTGACCTCTTTAGTTGAGGAGTCTCTTTCAATGGAGGTACCACACTTTTTCTCTCTCATCCTTAATTCCTATTCTGATGTATTTGAGGAACCTAAAGGACTACCTCCAAAAAGGATCCATGACCATGCTATTCCACTGGAACCCAGTGCAAGGCCAGTTAATTTGAGACCCTATAGGCTGGCACATTTCCAAAAAGGGAAAGTGAAAAAAATAATTGTTGAAATGTTAGAAAATGGTATAATCAGACCCTCACATAGCCCTTTTGCTTCCCCTATTTTATTGGTGAAAAAGAAAGATGGAACATGGAGGTTTTGTGCGGATTATAGACAGCTAAATGCTATGACAGTAAAAGACAAGTTTCCTATACCAGTGATAGACGATTTGCTGGATGAGTTGTGTGGTCCTGTTTGTTTTTCAAAGGTAGATTTGAGGGCAGGGTACCATCAGATTCGAATGAGGCAAGGTGAGGAGTACAAGACAGCTTTCAGGAGACACTTAAGTTGCTATGAATTCAGGGTAATGTCATTTGGGCTCACAAACGCCCCAGCTACATTGTAGGCACTCATGAATGAGGTGTTTGCACCATACTTAAGGTGTATTGTGTTGGTTTTCTTTGATGACATACTGATTTACAGTCACAACAAGGAGGAGCATGTGGAACACCTCAGATTGACCTTAGAATTGTTGAGACAGCACAAACTCTATGCTAAAATGTCTAAGTGCAATTTTGGTCAGGATAAGGTTGAGTACCTTAGGCATGTGGTCAGTGCTGCTGGTGTGGAAACTAATGAAGGAAAAATATTGGATATGCAGAATTGGCCAACTCCTAAGACTATTAAGTCCTTGAGGGGATTTCTTGGCTTGACAGGCTGCTACAGAAAGTTTGTAAGAAACTATGGAATCATAAGTAAAAATTTGACTTCTTTACTGAAGAAGGGTGGGTTTACTTTGAATACAGAAGCAAAGCAAGCCTTTCCGCAGTTGAAAGCAAGCATGTGTACTACCCCAGTATTGGTCCTACCTGATTTTACTCAACCATTTGTGATTGAATGTGGTGCTTGTGATAGTGGAATAGGATCTGTGTTGATGCAAAATAAAAGACCAATAGTTTTTCTAAGTAAGGCTTTGGGACCTAAGAACCAAGGGTTATCTACCTATGAGAAGGGATTCCTAGCATTCCTCACAGCAGTACAGAAGTGGAAGCACTATTTGTATGAAAATCAGTTAATCATCGGTACAGACCATGAGGCACTAAAACACCCGCTGGAACAAAAGCTCACTTCATGTATTCAGCGTTAGTTTTGTGACGGGAGTCTACTACGTCGAGGTATTCAGTCCGAAACAACAGCCTGCGTCTTGACTCCGTTTCGATGATTTCTTCCATTATTTCTCTCGTTTAAACTTCCCTTATACAACAGCCTGTCGTATACCTCTAGTACTATGTAGAGAGGATTTTTGTATGTCCATTATTCGAAGATAGTGTAGATTTGAAATGGATTACAATCCCGTGGTTTTTATTCCTCTTTACGAAGAGGTTTTTCACGTTAAAATTACGTGGCCTTTCTATTTATGTTTTGGATGGTATTCAGTGCACCTATATAATTTCCTAATAGGTTCACATAAAGTGGGAGACGTGGTAATTATGTTGAGCTAATCCGGCATAAGTTAGGTTTTTGTGATAATCCTCCCAACAAAAAGTAGAACAATAGAAGAGTTGTGCACCAGTCTCCACCGATATCATCGAAGGACTAAAATGTAAAAGAAAAAACAGGGCAATTTTTAGATCCGACAGCGAGAGCAGTGCACCACATCTGTGCAGCTGTGCTGTCCTCTTCATACAGCAGAGGATCCAAGTTCTGGTTGCAGAGTCAAGTGGTGCTACATGACAACTTCAAACAAAAAAACTCATCGTGTTGCAACAGTGCTTGTACAAAATTACTACACAAACGACACACATAAAACAAAGAGCCAAATAAGCCAGATTGTGCAACAAAGCAACCAAAAATCAATCCATTCAACAAGAAACCTCAAACATAAGTTTCTAGATCCAACGGCTTTCTACTTCTTAGTTCCCACACAATGTCTGGCTTCTACGCGCTGGCCGATAAGTCATAGCGTTGAGGCTATATATGCAAAGGTTATCTTGCCTAGACTTGATCGAGATCTGATCCGACGTCGCCCTATGCCCCGGGACGTCGCACCTGGAAGACGAGCTTCCCATCAAGCTCGCTTGGCACACCGACTGCACTGCGCTTTCTCCTGCACATTGTATGCCCTCCACGGATGGCACCTCGAGCGTGTACATTCCTAACTTGTTTGTGGTTCGATTGACGGAGAACGATATTTCCTCGGCTGTTGCGGCTGAGATAGCTCTAAATTTGCAGTCTATTTTCACTTGGACACCTGAGGTCATCAGCCAACAGATTTACATTTAACTGGGATTCCAGTCAATGATATTGATAGTACAATCATCAAGCTTAACCAAACCAAACCATATCGCTGTCTTATCCATGTAATCGTCAAAATTGACGTAACAAGTAGAACACTAATGGCTACTCACACCAAGAAGTCCGATGTACTAGCAGAACCAGTCGCTGCAGCTAATCGGCTACAACGGCTCCAACTACTTTTTATCTTAGTATTAATAGGGTTTGCAATGTTTCATTTTGGGCAAAGTCATTTCTCATTATTGCAGTGTGGCATTGCACGCTTAATTTCCTTTCCAAGCGTTGGCCTTGAGCTGAAGCATTGTCTAGCTTTAAAAGCCAATCAGACAGGCTTATAACTAATATGTAGCATATAATTGTTTGTCAAGAGGACTTATAAACGCTTGTTAAGAACGTTATACACATGTGCCTTTCATACAGGGTACAGTTCTAAACATTCCGATATTCAAAAATACTTGTACAACATAATCATTCAACCCCAACTTTCAGAACTACCTTAGACGATGTTACAATCATTCAACCCCAACTTTCAGTCCTACCTTAGACGATGTTACAACAACTCATTTAATCATGTCATGAATAGAGTTTGAGAAGGACAAGATATATACAATCTTATCACTGTTGTAATAACAAAGAGATTGTTTATTTATGTCCTCTGAAGGACGACGTAAATACATACAAAAACACATGCTAGCATTTTTTTATTTCTTTTTTGGAGGAAAATATATGAGTCAAGAGGAGAACCTGGAAGGAAGTAACTGTGCCTAGAGAAACTGTTATTGGAACAAATATCACAGTACACCATGCCCATGACAGTGATCTTTGAATTGGCTCTTGGCTCCCTTGGCTGCTCCCTTCGCCTTGGAGCTGCAGGTTCAGCTCTGTGATACAGCAAAAACAGGGTGAAAATCACAATGTGCAGAGTTGCCATGGCTCCAAGTGATGATGATAATGATCTCATGGCTAACTGTACTGAGCTTGGCTGCAGTTTCTGTGGCTGGAAGATTACAAAAAAATGGAGCAGATAGCAGATAGGCTTCTTGTTTTTCTTACAGGGTTTTTGTAGCGAATGATGATAAGAGTGATGATAATGTGATGATTAGGGGGATGAAAAGTGGTTGGTGAAACTTTAGTGTGGAGTAAAAGTTATCACTGTCACTTGGTCCCTACCAAATTAAAAAAATTGACGTTTATTTCGTGTATATGGATGGATGGATGGACAAGCTTGATCTATTATTCAGACACGGTTGAGAAGAGGTTGATCATGCTGTTGTGTGATTCTCAACGTAACATTCATGACAAAGCTTGTTGTAGCATTGTAGACGAAAGTCTAGCGACTCTAGCCTCGAATGATCCCGCAATGTGGTAGTCCCAGCATGTGAAGGTGCCACGGTCTAACTAGTGACAGTGTCATCACCTACTCAAACCTCTGAATTTAGAAGTATATGACTGGATCGGACATATAGAAATAAGATTTACTGTAAAAATAATGGCACGAGATGTATGTGCTCACCTCACCCTACAATTTTTTCGACGAACAGTGGAAACGGTAGTTGTGAGAATCTGAGCTGGGAGTAAATATTTGCAGTTATCGTTATCAATGCAAACAAAGACATGTGACTTGTGAGTCCAGTCCTTTTTATTTTCACCGTTGATGGCAGATCCTGTAAGAAATTTATGACGCACACATTTCTTCTCCATCGTTTCAGGAGAAATCTTGGCTGGTTTTTACTGGATTCTCTTAATCTTAGTATTGTAACATACTCAAATATAAATAACAAAGGAAGACATCGTTATCAAACCTTTTGATTTCAATTCAAAATCAATTCGCGATGAGTGGAGTAGTCTAGAATTGAGTAAGTATAGGCAAAATTAACAGAGATAATTGTTGATGGTATGCCTCAAATCCATTCCCGCGTGGACCTTGAGCGTGTCCGCGTGATCATCTCCTCCTCCCGGCGTGCCTTTTCCGTGTGGCTCTTCCATGCTGATGATGCCTCAAATCCATTCCGCGTTTCTTTCCCGTGTGATTCTCTTCGCGTGTTCTTCATTCCCGCGTGGTCTTCGCGTGTGGTGTCTGTGTGGTGTCCGTGGCCTTCTCCGTGTTTCGTCCGCGTTATTCTTTGTGTATAAGAAGAAGAGCATGAGAGGCAGAGATGGGGAAGTGCAGAGAAAGAGAGGCAGCAGGCAGTGGAGAAGAGAGACGGAGAAAGAGAAGCAGTGAAAGGAGAGGCAGAGCAGTGGAGTGGTGTGGATAAGGAAAAAAAGTGGGATTAACACATACACACATAAAAACACATTGAGGGTTTAAGGGATTTGTTTTACAGATTATTATCTCTATCCCTTATTGTGAGATTCTCGATGTTTTGAGTGTACCTCTTTTTGTATTTCGTCATTTGACTAGTGGATAAACGCCTTTGGTTTTCTCGTAAGGGCTTTCACGTAAAAATCTTTGTCTCATTTATTTTTACGCACTTGTTATTGTTTGTGTTTATAATTAACAAACCCGTTCGTAACAAACTGGTATCAGAGCTTGAAATGTTACAATCCTTGTTTTCTACACTTGGTTCATCCACGTAAACTTAGGAACGAATGTTGTTAAGCTTGGGATTTAAGTTATATTTTTTGCGGGTCAGTTTTCGTGTATTTTTTCGACAAAAATTAATTTTTCCCTCGGATGAACAGTGCTTGAACAGTATACGGACATAGTCACTGTTTACATAGTGTTCTGTTGAACAGTAGCCCGGTAGAAATAGTGTTTTCGGGGGAAATTTTCAGTGCGATGGCGCCTATGAAATTTGATGTGGAAAAATTCGATAACACAAACAATTTTGGACTTTGGAGAGTAAAAGTCATTGTGTTATTAACCCGAGAAGGAATCGAAGAGGTTCTGGAAGGGGTTGATAAATTATCGGCAGAAATGAAAGACGAAGATGAGATGAAGATGGATAAGAAGGTACGTACGGCTTTACAGCTGTGTCTTTCTGACGACGTTCTTCAAAACGTCCTCGAGAAAAAGTCTGTCAAGGCTTTTTGGGATAAGCTGTCCAGTTTATATATGAGCAAAAATCTGTTGCTTCTCATTTGTACATGAGATAGCATCTCCATTCTTTCAAAATGAAGGAGTCCACTACCTCACTAGAAAAGCACTTGACGGAGTTTTAGATTATCCTTGTTGGTCTGAAAAATATTGGAGTCACCATCGACGATGAAGAAGTGACGGTCATTCTGTTGTGTTCTCTCCATAGTAGCTATGAGGCTTTTGTGACTACTATGATCCATAGTAGGGATTCTTTGTCGCTGGAAGACGTTAAGACGTCTTTGACCAATAGCCAGCTGAGACACCAGCTCTCGGAATCGTTCAGGCCCTCAGGCTCTGATGATGCGCTATTCATCAAAGGAAAACAGGATCGAAGACAACAGGATAAGTTCAGATGCCGATCGAAGAGTAAAAGCTCGAAGAAATCTGACTCTTGTCACTATTGTCATCAGAAGGGACATTGGAGGAACGAATGTCCTAAACTGAAGAACAAGCAGAAGAAGGAGGAAGCCCCAATCGCTGGTATTGTCGAGACCCAGACAGTCTCGACGTTCTTATATCCCCCGTGGAGTCCATGATAGTATCAAGTTCAGAGTGGGTGATAGATTTCGATTGCACCTTTCACATTTGTCCGCATCAGAAGTGGTTCGTCACATTTGCTGAGTCCGATGGCAGCGTAGTCCTTATGGAAAATAATGCTGTCTGTAAGATTCTTTGTGTAGGAAATGTTCGTATACGGATGTGGGATGGTGTTGTGCGAATATTGAAAGATGTTCGATATGTTCCAGTTGTGAGGCGGAATCTTATCTCTTTGAATTCTCTTGATCGTGAAGGATATTCCTATCATTCTCAGGATGGGGACATTGAGGTTAAAGAGAACCGTATGGTGACTATGAAGGCTCGACTTCATGCTGGATTGTATTATTTAGTCGACGCGACGCAGGATGGAGTTACAGCTGTTGCAAATTCATTGTCCATCCACGATGGTGAGGCTAGTTCTGAGATGAAGCTGTGGCATATTGTAAACCCCCAGGAAATTACGAACAAATAAATATAAAAATTATGATCAAATAATAGTTCGAAAATAAATAAACGTAACGAAATGTGCGTTTACTCTTTTGTAATAAATTAAAAGTAAGAAACGAATCTCGTTTCAAAGTTTTGAGACGAAACGTTACGTTCATAACATT
>JAOVYX010018153.1:0-50216 GCA_035668315.1 Drosera spatulata | reverse complement strand
TCGGGTATCTTTTTTTTCGCTCCTTATTTATTAAATACAGTTTCTATTACATTTCACATTACTAATGCATTACAAATGATCTATTGTAGGATTCATATTTTGAGCGACTCGGTCAGCTGCCTGAATCGCAGATAGATGAGTCCGTCGATCCCGAGGTTGCTCAGCAGCAATTTCATGCTGCGGCTGATCGGGCTTTCTTGGAGGTCTCTCGGACCAACAAGGGAAGGGTATATGACATCGGCTCAGTTGCGAGCCAATTATACCCCCGATCCATGCTCAGTTGTTCATCCAGGAGTCAATCGCAAAGCTCTCGAGGGATTCCAGAGGATTACTATCAGCTGAAGAAAGAAGTCCTCACCCTCCAACAGAGCCAGGCCAGGATGGAGCAGCAGATGGCCTTCCTCTTCAGGAAGATGGGCGAGAATCCTTCCACATGTCAGAATGAGGCTGGTAGAGCTTTTTCTCCTTTTCAACCACCTCCAGATGACGATTCCTGTCCCCCAGAGCGGCGCGATGTTAGACTAACTGGACATTGACGTCTATTAGGTTGTTGTAAACTCGTTACATTTGTATAATTCGAAATTTTAGTTCAATTTGATTGATGTTTGTATATTTCTGAGTTTCTTGATGTTTTAGGTACATGTATTTGTATTGGTAGGCGTTAAAATTCTGATCTATTTTTTAAAAAATTAAACTTAATTAGCGACGAATTCCGTCTAAAGATTTTAAAAAATTGATAATGACATTTAGCGACGAAATCCATCGCTAAGTTTTTCAAATTGACAATGACATTTAGCGACGGATACCGTCGCTAAATTTGCAAGTATGGAAAAGAAAAATAACGACGAAAAAAGTCAATCCGTCGCTATATATTTGGTTTAGCGACAGATCCGTCGCTAATTTTTGATTTAGCGACAGATTTTTGGGGACGGATTTTTGGCTTTTTGCGACGGAAAATGGCCCTTTTTTAGTAGTGCTCGGGATATATAACAACCTTCGCAAGGGGAGCAGTGTCATGGCAGTCAAAGTTATGGAAATGCATTGCTTTGTCTACTACAGAAACAGAGTATATTGCAGTCACTGAAGTTAGTAAGGAAGTACTATGGATGAAGAACTTCTTGTTAGAACTGGGATTACAACAGGACAGATATAGACTCTATTGCGATAATCATAGTGCTATTCACCTTGCCAAGAATCCGACCTTTCATTCGAGGTCGAAGCACATTGACGTGGGATATCACTGGATACGTGATGCATTGGATCGGAAGCGATTTCAACTCGAGAAGATCCATACTAACGACAACGGGTCAGATATGATGACAAAGACCTTATCAATGGAGAAGTTTGACTTCTGCAGACAACAAACGGGTATGACGATGGTCCCCACCCTTCGGGAGGGGGAGAATTGTTAGTGGGTGTCCCTCTCGTAGGGCCCACACCACTTTTTGTAAAAGAAAAGGCTAACTCATCAAGGAAAAGCAAGAAAGCGGGTATGTAAAAGAATGAAAAGCAGGAGCACACACAACTTTTTAAGAGGAGAATTGCAAATAGAATGCAAAGTAGGAGCAGAGCGTCATGCGTGAGCAGCAAAGTAAGGCGGCGAAAATTTCTAACGGCTTCATCAATCGCTTATAAATAGGCAGCAATATGCAGAAAATATTGTATCACACACCAAACACAAAAACAGCACCAGAAGAGTTAAAAAAATACCCAGTTTGGGATATTGAGAGGTATCCTTTACGGGTATAATTTTATTCCGTTAGAGAAGAAAAATTAGTGAGAGTTATCCTGGTGATTGTAATCCCCTAGTACAGTTTAGGGATGATATTTGTAATCTCTTTTTAGTGCATATTTTGGTACCGTAACGGTCCCGTGGTTTTACCCTTTTATTTTTAAAGGGTTTTCCACGTAAAATTTTGGTATCGACTCTATTTATTTTTTTGCTATTTATTTATCTCATTTTAATTACACGACGAGAGAAAAGTGCTGGACAATTTCCGTTGCATCTCACACCGATTTTTCCCAAGTATAGCTCAACACCTTTTCGTTTGATATCGACAAACATGATTACTAACAATTTCATGATCTAACATTTAGACGGGTCAAGTCGGAGCGATGACAGGTCCAAACATTGTTAGGGTAATGGTACCAAAGTTTTTCCGCAAGTAGAATTTGATCTAGATAAAGATAGTGTAGGATAGGAAAACTGTTATTCGACGATCGCCACAGGTTTATCAAGTTGAAAACCTTACTGGTGAAGTTGATTATGTTCGAATCACGAGCCATTCCGTATAATCAGGAAAGTCAACCCAAAGAATTTCATTTACTCAGCTCAATAGAGTAGCAAATCTTGTAAACTAAGTGAAGGGGCATGTTGATCCATAATATGCATGCTAAATGATTTACAGCGACTCATTGCATCGAAAATTTGGTAGCGCACATTACAAGATTTCAACTTAGGATTATGGAAGCGTGCATCTTCTATCTGTTACATAAAACTCAAGTGTTCCTATCATGGATAACATATTTGGAATGCAAGATGCACGTAGTTTTGGACGATAGAAAATCGTTTCTCGATACTCTTAGGAAGAAAATATGATATGATATCAATCATAAGTCCAACATGGGCATTACCCAAGTTCGATACACATTTTTTAAATGAAAATCATCAATGTAAAACAGGATTTTAGGTAACTTCCAATCTCATCTATATAAAATGACGGATCTTGACCGAATCTTGATTTGTGTAGGTCGGAGTAGAAAAATAATATTGAGACTCCCCTAGATAGTCATAGATCTGTTGTTCCAATTCACACCCCTGTTTAATCTCAAACTCCTACAATAGAAAATCGAGTTCTCTGTCACTGAGAGCAACAAAAGGTTCTATCTCGGCGAAACCCTGTCTATAAATGTCTCCCTTATGAGGCCTCAAAGTTCAATTGAGTCAATCGGTTTTGATCTCTCCAAATGTTGCACTTGCTACTTCTTCTTCTCCTCCACACTCCATTTCTCCTAGTCACTTCAGCTGAACATCTCGCACCAGCTGAGGCACCCGTTCACCACCACTACCGCTACATCCATCGCCGTGATCACCCCAAGCACCATGGTTATGTTCACCCACCAGTGAAGCCTCCCACGTACCCACCGCCTGCTCATCCTCCATCATATGAACCGCCTCATCATCGGGTTAGGACACTTGTGGCCGTGCAAGGCGTTGTGTTCTGCAAGAGCTGTAACTATACCGGCATTGACACTCTCTTGGGCGCTTCGCCTCTCCCTGGTTTGTACTCGCCGTTTATCGAACTTTTCCTACGCAAATTTTATTTCATATATGTCACAAATGTGACAAAACTAACTTGGTTTGTATTTCTGACGTGAAGTTCTCCATTATAAAACTAAGCTTTGCATAGGACTTCGGTGTATTGAATTTAAAGAAATACTGACTGAAATGTAACAACCGCATGTTAACATGTTATATACAACCAACAAAGTTGAAACTCTTGCACATAGTCCCTCTAAATGTATGGTAGAGTAAAAATAAATTAAACGAAGCAAGTTTATTCTTGGAGAGAAATTTTTGTAGAACAACCTCAAATTTGAAATTTTATATCAGGCCATCAAAATGTTGAATTTTTTTTAAAAAAAAGACCTATATATATATATCTATCGAAGATATATTTCAGACGAAGCTATTTTGATCGTAAAGTAAGAAGGTAGTCTTGGAAACTGGATTCGTCGAATTAGTTGTTAGTGTGACTGCAGGTGCGGAGGTGATACTGAAGAGCAAGGACATAGTCTTGTCTCCCGAACCGAAAGCCATCACGGACAAGAACGGATACTTCTTCCTGGAGGCACCTGCCGAGATCAACTCTTACAGAGCAGCCCACCGATGCAGGGTGTACCTTGTGGCAACACCGCCCCATTCACCATGCCAGACCCCGACCAATCTCCATAGTGGGCTGATCGGTGCTGTTTTGCAGCCTGATCTGAAGAGCAATGTCTCTGTTTCCCAGCCGTTTACAGTCTTTGATGTCGGTCCTTTCGCGTATGAGCCACCAAAGTGCGGCAAACACTGAAGAGAAAGATTACTGAAGCTTGACTAATATGAGGGATCAGCTGGTCCAGATCTCTTTTGGAGAATAACGACACTATTTTGTTTTAGTTATGTACTCTATTTTCTTCTACTTGTGTGTTCTTTTGTTTGGTGTTGAGTTTAAGCATGCAAATTATCATGAGAATGGAATAATGTAACCACGTCAAAATGGTAATGATTTACTTATATATGGATGTCTTTAATGGACTATATGTGATGGATTTCATAAGTTCAATTAGACTCAATTGATTCGGTGTCAAAAGTTTTGGTCTGTATAGAAGTCAGCAAGAAGTTAAGCTTGGATTATTTCTGTCGAGAATACAACCACAATTTCTTCTCCTTTTAACTACAATAAGAAGAACTCTTTCCCTTCTTGTTCTTTTGGATATAAGGATATTGGTTAATTTTATCTCAAAAAAAAAAAAAAAAAAAAAAACCAATCGCGTAATAGTTCTGTATTACGTATATAATATAGTACTGGTCTTTTTTTTGTTTTAAACCCAATTCTTTTTTCCAATTTAAGGATTGTATGTATAGATCAGCACTTGGGAGAAATAAATACATGCATATAAATTAGGTATGTCATTAAAATTAACAATCAATATTAAAACATTGTAATAGATGTGTTTTGAAATTTGGGTCAACTTGATGATGATGTGTTTCTCAATTATTGGACTCTCATCCCAACATACATCTCCACGTTATAATTAATTCTTATCAATTGATTTTTATTATATATCTAAATTTACGTGGATCATATCGTATATTCCTGTCTAAGTCCTTGGGAATTTCTATTTGCCCAAATTCCAATTAATCCAAAGAGCATCCACAATGTACACTATTTTTTAATTTTTTTTCCTATGCAATCTTCTGATTTGGAGTTTAAATGACAAAAGTGGGGCACAATCATGAACAAAATTCAGTAGGAAATTTGGAGGGTTTCAACTTGAAACTCTTCCGTAGAGTTCAGGATTGAGAGATTCAATTCATGTTGTTTTTTTACTTTAATTTCGTTTCATCTAAATTTTTTTTTTTTCACAATTCATTTACTTTCTCTGTTAAAAAATAACCTTTTTCAATCCACTCAATTTGAACCATTACACACATAAAAACAACACCACCTTCAAAATCATAAAACCTCTCCCACATCATCATCATTTAGATATTGAGTATTCCACCGTTATGGATGTTGTTCAGACATCACGAGTTTACGGCATGCTGTTCTTCACTCTCTTTTGAACCCACTTTCTTGAATTGGCATTCATCTTTCATGTCTTTCGCCTACCTACAACACAAACCGAACTCAAAACACTCACACAACCCTCGCAACACACACAACACTCGCAACACACACAACACTCGCAACACACACAACACAATTCTGGTTTCGATCACCGCTTTGCCTCTCTCTCTTCTCTCTCTCTCTCTCTCTCCCTCCCAAAGCGAATCAGGTAATCTCTTTACTCTCTCATTATCATCGTCTGCTATCGCATTCCATGTTCTCCTCTTTGAACAAAGAATTTCGCAGGTTTCATCGTCTCGTTATCATCTTCGACTTTGGCCTAGTTTTCGCAATGGTTGCTTCAATTTCTTCACTTTTGATCGATTCCAGCTGCTTGAATTGTTGTGTTATGTGTCCTATGTGTTGTGATGATGTGATTTTGGTGGTTTGGCTTGGCAGAATGGTGAGATTGTGGAGTGAGAGGGTGAGAGTCTGAGTGTGGTATTGCAGGTTGTGTTTTGGCTGTGGTTAGGGTTTGGTATGATTCTTAGGGTTTTGGTGCTTTGTGTTGTGATCATGTTTGTTTGTTTGATCGGCCGTGTTGGAATCGAAGATGAAGGAAGTCTCAAAGAGGTGTCATGAACAGAGAAATTGAGACTATTCTTTGTTTCATGTATGGATTGAGTTTTTTCAGAGTCATATCTAGTGCTTTATATGATAATCGCTCTCTCTACTCTACAACTTTTGATAATTGTAGCAGGATCTTGCTTAGGCTCGTGCATTCAGATATGGACCCTGTGATTTGTTCACGTATGCTTGCGACTCGATCATGTTGGCTCGTTGCACTCTAATTGTGTGTCATGATGGAAATGGAACCCCCTCGTTGCACTCTAATTGTGTGTCATGATGGAAATGGAACCCCCTCGTTGCACTCTAATTGTGTGTCATGTGATAAGGGAACATGACATCTGTTTGAACAGGTTCCCTTATCACATGACCATACCGTGCTGTCGTGTCTGTTTCATCTTTATAGCATATTCCAAATAGGGGTGCTGGCTTGTTATGATAGCTTCTTGAAAATGGTCGATGATGAAATTTCTATTGAATGACAACCAGAATGAGTTGATATGAAGGAAAAGTTATCTGGAGAAAATTTTACCAATCAAGTCGTGCAGGGTAGCTACTGATAACAATAACGTACTAAATTTTCTTGTTTCATTTTTAGATCTTTGTTGGTTTGGTATAACGACTATGTTTATTTAAATTAAGTTCTTCTTTCCTGTCCAAAAAAGGCAATTCTTCACCCTCCTCTCTTTTATTCCTTTTTGTACAGTTGCTGGGATATGCGATGTCTATTACCTTGTATGGTGTTTCTGTTGTTTTCATGGCCTGATGTGCTTCTTAGCATTTGCACACGTATTCCCTTATGTGCTACGTAGCAATTGTGCATGTTCAGTATAAACTATTGTTGGCTCTATAATATGTTTGCAATTCAGTACCGTGATATATTTGAGAAACACAATGAGATTATGCTAAATGCAGAGATCTTTAATTCCATTTCTCAACTTTATATATCTTGTCCTTGCAAAGCCAGATTTAATCTGAGCGCAATTGACCGATAGATTCCTTGATTCCATTTAAGTCCTTTTAATGCGAATATAGTGAATCTCTCAATCTTTTTCTTTTAAATGTATTTTTGTTCCCATTTAAGTCCTTCGCCATGTTTTAGCATGCCCTTCGTTTTATATTGTTCAGGCTCTCAGTGCATCGTTGATCAAGTATAATTCGGATATCATGAGGGCACATCTACCTCAGAGCTATGACTTCAAGAAACTGTCGTTTGAAATTCTGGCCTTGTAAGCATTCATTTATCTACAACGGGGTGATCTGTTATCCTTCGCATTATGTACGAGCACGGCTTGCCACTGATGTCAAAACTACCAGCGAATTTAGGTTGCCGTTTGACTCAGAAATAAGGTTAGGAAGTTCTAACATTGCCAAAGATACCAACGGCAGACAATTTTCTGGTATGACTGGTGTGTGCAAGAGCACAATGAAATCAGGTGGCATCCGTGGATACACCATATCATGCATTGGGGGCATTTTGGTGTTTGATCTTCTAACTCGGACGCGAAATACGGGCAGGGAGATGCACAAAAAGGTAAGCCTTGCCAACATGGTTTAAAAAACAATAAATGTTGTCATGAAACGGGCTCGGTACATGATGATTGGAGCCGGGCTGAAGGAGAGGTTTTGGATTGAAGCAGTTATGACGGTCTGTTATCTGATAAACAGGTCATCTTCCTCAGCATTATCAATGAAAACACCTTATGAGGCTTGATTTGGTAAGTCTGCTGATTATTCCAACATTCGTGTTTTTGGTTGTCCTGCATACTATTATGTTAGCGAAGGAAAGTTGCAACCTAGGGCTAAGAAGGTCATCTTTCGTGGATTCCAGTCAGGTGTGAAGGGATACAGATTGTACTTCACTGATCCATCATCACCTTGAATCATCATCAACAAAGATGTCACATTTGACGAGAAGTCAATGTTAGCCAAAAAAATTTAGCAACAAGGGAGCATTCAGCAGCAGATGGAGCAGACACGACCAGTCGAGAGATCGACATTTGAGGTAGAGCATCTGGATAGGGACTCCTCAGATCCCAACATTTCCACTGATGTTTTGCACCCAGTTCAAGAAGCAGAAGATTCAGGAATGAAACCACTAATATCAGATCTAATCCAGATGGGATCCACTCTACAACAGTATCAACTTAGCCGTGACAGGGAACGACGTGAGATCAGACCCCTAGTTCGATATGGCTATTCAGATTTGGTGGCATATGCATACATTGTTAGCGAGACAATTGAGAATGAGCCTTTGTCATTCAGGGAGGCCGTCGTTAGTTCGAAATGTGACCAGTGGACTGCAACTATGGAAGAGGAACTAAAGTCTCTTCACAAAAATAACACTTGGACTCTAGTTCACTTGTCGAAGGAAAAGCGCACCGTAGGGTGCAAATGGGTGTTCAAAAGGAAGAAAGCAGGCGATGGTGACATTGTGAGATTCAAGGCCAGATTGATGGTTATACTGATGTTTTTTCTCCTGTAGTCAGACATATTTCTATTCGAGTTCTTCTAACTTTGCTTGCTAAGTTTGGTCTTGAACTTTAGCAAATGGATGTGAAAACGACATTCTTACACGGTGAGCTAGAAGAAGAGATCTATATGCGTCAGTTAGAGAGTTTTTCATTGTCAGGAATGGAAGACCGAGTCTGTCTTTTGAAGAAATCATTGTACGGATTGAAACAATCGTCCTGACAATGATATCACAGGTTTGACACTTTTATGGCAAGCAAATACACACGAAGTCCGTACGATCAGTGTGTGTATCATCAGTAACAAGTTGATGGGAGTCAGGTATATCTTTTGCTCTATATAGATGATATGTTGATCGCTGGTAGAGGCAATGAGACTATTGACAGGTTGAATGCGCAACTCAGTAGTGAGTTCGATATGAAGGATCTCGATCCAACAAAGAAGATTTTGGGTATAGAGATCGAGCGGGATAGAAAGCGTGGAGCCTTGACCTTGAGCCAGAAGAAGTACATTGAAAAGGTTCTAGACCGATTTGACATGAAAGATGTCAAACCCGTTTCTACTCCCTTAGCAGCACACTTTCAGCTATCCTTGAAGCTCTCACCGAAGACTGAGGATGAGGTGAGGAGTATAGCCTCAGTGCCTTATGCGAGTGCGGTTGGATCCCTGATGTACGTCATGGTATGCACTCGACCCGATTTGTCATAAGCAGTGTCAGTTGTCAGTCGTTATATGGATAGACCTGATAGAGGTCATTGGCAGGCTGTGAAGTGGATCCTTAGGTATCTTAAGCGTTCATCAGGATTGAGCCTCGTTTACGATGTAAGGCGAGGTGGAGGTAGCAACAATGTTGAAGGGTTCTCAAATTCAGACTATGCTGGAGATCTGGATCGTTGAAGGTCACTTACAGGGAATGTATTCATTTTCTGTGGTGGACCAGTTTCTTGGAAACCAACTTTGCAAGATATTGTAACCTTGAGCACTACAGAGGCAGAGTTCATGATTATTGCGTCAACTGTGAAGGAGGCAATTTGGCTGAGGAATTTGGTTTCTGACTTAGATATGAAGAAGACAATACAGTGGTTCACTGTGAGTATTCATCAGTCATTCATTTGACCTGTGATCAGATGCATCATAAGAGAACTAAGCACATTAATATTCGTTATTACTTTGTACGGGACGTTAAGGATGTCAAGGTGGTTAAGATTGCGACCCCAGATAATCCAGCAGATATGTTGACGAAATCAGTTCCTGTTTCAAAGTTTCGTCATTATCTGAAACTCTTAGGAGTGGAGAGCAATTAGGCTCGTTTGAAGGCTAGGTGGAGGTTGCTCGACAACAATGATGATGATTTGAGTCAAGGTGGAGATTTGTTGAAAAGTATGCCTTAAATCATTCCGCGTTCTTCTCTGCGTGTTCTTCGTTCCCGCGTGACCTTCGCGTGTGGTGTCCGTGTGGTGTCTGTGGCCTTCCGTGTTTGTTTTTTTGTATATATAAGGAGAAGAAAAGCAGAGCAGAAGACGCAGAGAAAGAAGAGAGGCAGAGAAGTGGTGCAGAGGAAGGAGAAGCAAAAGGGGATAAAGAGTGGGGTTCACATATACACATATAAAAACGCATTGAGGGTTTAAGGAATTTGTTTTAGAGATTATTATCTGTATTCCTTATTGTGAGATTCTCAATATTTTGGGTGTAACTCCTTTTGTATTTCCTCATTTGATTAATGGATTCTTCGTCGTTGGCGGCCGTCCGTGATTTTTTCCGCAAGGATTTTCACGTAAAAATATTTATCTCATTTATTTTTACGTATTTGTTATTATTTGTGTTTATAACAGACCCGTTTGTAACACTATCATTCTATTTCAAGGATTATGCTTAGCTTGTTAGATGTTTTCTGCATTCACGTTTCCATTACTTAGCTATATTTTAGCATTAGTTATTAGAGCACGTTTCCATTCCATGTTTACCAGTACGCTAGTTCGTGCTAGCACTTCCTTATTTTTAGCATCCTTTGCATCTGTAACTCCTTATAAAAGGGAGAAGTTGTTTGAATGAAGATAAGCAATTTAACCCAAAATCACATTATCTGAGATCCATCTCTCCCTTTTTTCATATTTATGGAGTTTGTTCCTTTTCTCGAAAAAGGATCGTATCAGACTTGCTCTAATAAGGGTCTAGGAACACACACAAACCTGTTCTTTCAAACTCGAAGCCTGTATTTATCAAGAATCGATTCCATAACCAGAAAATTCTTCAGAGAAATGTCAAACATAAGAAAATTGAAATCTGCAACAATAACAGAAACAAAGAAACTGGAAAACTAAAAACTATGCTTAATCATAGTTCTCCTGTATCATCAAAATTACACTGGTTTGATTTTTAAATGTAGGCAAAAAAAAAAAAAAGAGGAGGGGGGTTTGTAGTTACTACAGTCAAGCAGACTATAATCTCACTCACAATCTTATTTTAAATTACTTAATTTAATTTTTTAAAACTTAAATTTTTTAAAAAAATCATTATCTAGTAGATTTGTGAGGGGATTTTAGTCTGTTTGACTGTAATAATTGCAATCTACACATCTTTTTTTATTTTTATTGATGTGAAATTTAACTTAAACCGTCATATGAGGAAAAACTGTTTTTTAAAGATATATCATTTGTTTTGTTAAAAAGAAAAAAGAAAATAAGATGTATCATTTGTTGATATGAAGTTTTACTCAGCCACATAACCGTAATCAACCATAATAATCATCATAAAGACAATTCAAACGGACCCTAATTTAAACATAGCAACAACTCTTTCTCTCTCTCTCTCACGCTTTCTTGAATTGGCATTCATCTTCCGTGCTTTCAGCTACCTGCAACACAACAGAACCCAAAGCACTCGCAACACTGGCAACACTCCCAACACACACAACACACACAACACCAACACCACATTTCTGCTTTCAATCATCGCATCGACTCTTTCTCATCGATCTCTGTCCTCAACCGAATCAGGTAAAATTCCTCACTCTCTCCTCCCCATCATTGCCATCGCATTTCTCTGTTCTCTTTTCGAATCAAGAATTTTGCAGGTTGCATGGTCTCGTTATCGTCTCCGATTTCGCCATTGTTTTCACGATGTATAGCAGTAGTTATTCGCCGTAGATCGATTTCGGTTTCGTGATTCGGTGCTTGTATGATCAGTGTGTTGAGATGAGGTGATTTTTGGTGGTTTGGTTGTGATTTGGTGTGAGAGGGTGAGAGTTTGATTGCAGTTAGGTGGACTGTGTTTTTGTTGAAGTAAGGGTATGATATGAATGTTAGGGATTTGGTTTTATGTGTTGCGATATATCTTTGTTTGATTAGGGTGTTGGAATCGAAGAGGAAGTAAGTGTGGAAGAGATAGTGATGATGCTTTCTTCGATTTGAGGTCATATTTGGAGTAATATGTGTTAGAGAATTCGATACTTGGTCGTCGATTCGTGTCTGAATGGAGTTTGCCTGTTTACTGAGCCATTTTACTGCTATGTATGTCGTGGGATACTCCTGCGATCTTATCATGTCATTTTTTTTTTTGTTGAGACAAGATCTGATTGAATCACTTCATTTTGTATGTGATATCTATTTGCAGTTTAGGGCCTAGGGAAACAATCTCTCTTGTTTACAATAGGGATAAGAGTAAGACGGTTTATCATGCCCTCCCCAAACCTTGTCCATGACGGGAAACCTGGGTGTTCGTTGTTGTTGTTGTCGTCGTCGTCGTCGTCATCGATCTATAGCTTGATATCTTGACGATAGCGACATGTGAAGCCTTTTACTTGAAACCAGGTGTATAGATATGCCAGATGTTATTGTCCTATATCTGTTAATGGTTGTAAGTTTGTTTTCCCCCATTGACTATGGGAGACAATGGATGGAGGGTAGCATAGATAGGTGAACAATCCATAATCCATTAGTTAAGATTTTTGGGTCGAGATATGGATCTCTGGTGGCAAGTTCTTACATGTATGCTTACTCTTCCTGTCGTGTTACCACTAACCACAAATTTTCTCATATGTGTTTCAGCATGTTCCCTTTTGACATGGCCATACCATGTTAATCGTTAACTTTCATCTAAATATTTTATTTTATGCAGGTGTCCTAGCTTGCTATCTTGGCTTCTTGATGAAATTTGTGTTGAACAAAGCTCTATTCTATACGACCTGTGGATGATGAAATTTGTGTTAAAGAAAGCTCAATAAGAGCTGATCCGAATAACTTTTACAGGAAATAAGGCTACAACTCAAGTCTATATTTCTTCTTTTATTTTTTTTTGGGGTAGTTTGGAAAATACTTAAGTATGAAACTTCCTTGGTTCATTTTGATCTTGGTTGGATTGGAATGACAACTTTATGCAACGTTTTACATTTCCCCCTCCTCCATCTCTTGTTGTCTCCTTTGTCCCTTTTTTGTTCAGTTGTCAGGATGCGCTAATGTCTGCTACCTTGCACGGAGGTTCTGTTGTATTATATCCTTATGCGCTGCCTGGTATATGTAGGCTAGAGATCGACTAGTTTTTTGCACTAGAGATGTTAATAATCGAGCATCAAGATATAAATTGGAAAGAAGACCATTTTATTTTAGGCTAAGTGTGAAGCATTTCACTGCCGATTTCTCAACTTAACGAGTCCTTCCTTGCAGGAAACTGTATTCAAGTGCAAATGGCTGAAAGATTTCTGGATCCACTGCTCTTCAGGGAGACGCTTAGGTCATATGTCTATCCCGGGCCTCCCATTTTCGCCAACAGGAACATGCCCTTTGAAAGACCAACTTACTTGCCTATGGAAAAAAACATCCTAGCTTACACCCTCCTGTCTCCTAAAGATGGCAATGCCTCTCCGTCCTCTGCTCCATCAGCCCCCTCTACACATGCTTCATCTCGAAAAGCCTCAAACTTTGTTTTGGGATTCAAAATGCTTATGCGGGTTACCGGGGCTATAGTAGTGGCTCCCTTGGATCGAATCAAGCTACTGCTGCAGTGCCAGAATGAGATGATAAAATCTGGCCGATTATCTAGTCCTTACAAAGGGTTTACAGATTGCCTCACCAGAACAATCAGGCACGAAGGAGTTTTATCACTTTGGAGGGGCAACAATGCGTATCTCCTTAAAATAGTGAATCTCCTAACCTTTCTCTTTTCTTATTTGTTTTTGTTTTTTTTTTTACCCATTTAAGTTCTTCACATTGTTTTACCATCCCCTTCATTTTTTATTGTTCAGGCTCTTAGTGTACCTTTGATCAAGTACACAGATGATTTCATAAGGGCAAATCCACCTCAGAGATATGACTTCAAGCAACTGTCGTTGGAAAATCTGGCCTTGTACGGATTCATTTATTCTACAATGGCGGTGATCTATTATCCTTTGTATTATGTACGAACACGGCTTGCCACTGATGTCAAAACTACTAGCGAATTCAGGTTGTCGTTTGACTCTGCAAGAAGGTTTGGAAGTTCTAACATTGCCAATGATGCTAACGGCAGACAATTTTCTGGTATGCTTGGTGTGTGCAAGAGCACAATGAAGTCCGATGGCATTCGTGGATTTTACCGTGGATACACCATATCATGCGTTGGGGGCATTTTGGTGTTTGAGCTTCTAACTCGGATGCGCAATACAAGCAGGGAGATGCACAAAAAGGTAAATCTTGCCAACATTGTTAGTAAACGATAAATGTTGATTAAATTCCAAGCTTGTTGCATGCTTGCCTTGGGTTTTTTTCTAGTGCACCTGTGTAGATTTGACATAGCTGTATCATTTATGGTATTGAGATTCCCACATTTTGTGGTATCGATTCCTTAGATGTTGATTCCTTTGCTTGTGCAGAAGAAACGGTGGAATGCACTTCAGCTCTACTTCCTGGCCGAAACTGTACCGCTGGTTCTTTACCCCTTTGATTCTGTCAGTAGAAGGATGATGATGACCTCAGGGAACACATCTAAGTACAAGGGCGCGATAGATGCATTTCGTCATATAGTCAAGCATGAAGGCTTCTTATCCTTGTACAAAGGTGCTGGCACGTTTATTGTCCATCGTCATGCCAAGGCCATACTTGTGCATGTTTTGACAAAATCAGCAATCAGTGGCCTTCAGGAGTTCGAGAAGCTCCTTGAGAAAGCTTCCAGAAGATGAAATACTGTTTATCGAACTACCATCCCATTGCAGATATTTGTTGGATCTCGTGCATGGCCGATATTCGAGGATTCGTAGGTGGTAGTCGGACTAAGGTAGAGATAGAGTTTCTTGCTTATGTGCCTATACACAATAGAACTGATTGGACCATATTTGGTTAGCTTAACTAACATACATTCCCAGTGTACGCTGGTACCATGATTGCAAGATCAGCGAAGAATCATTGAGGTAAAGCCCCATGTTCTTTTGCCACACACGATTGTCTGCTTAGGTATATCCTGGAGTTGATTGCGTACTGTCAAAATGGATCGATGTGTCTCCTTGAATTATTTGGTATATCTGTGTATCATTGTATGCCATTACAATGAATGAATACTATAGTGCCAGTTATCTATTTCTTGGAAATTGTCCCGTCTTCTGATTTTTGGGTGAAGAAGGTAAACTGATTAAACTACGCTGTTTTACGCTAACAATGGCTTCGTTGACAGGAGCTCTTTCTGATCTTCTTATACTCAAATTACTATGCCACATTCATAGATGAGATCATGAATCTCCTCATCCGTGAAATGTTTTTCATTTCTATGTTTGTCTTCTTTGTTCATTCTCTCTTACAAGGTGATCAGAAAAATCATCATGCATGATCATATGACTTGGTGTATATTGCAACAGATTTTTACATACAGGTTTTTCTTTTGTGAAACATAAACTGTTGATGACTTGATGTCAATGTTGATGATGATGGAGCAAGAAATGGCATGAACAAGAACAAGTGGTCTGTTGGAGAACCTATCCATGTGTCCTTTCGAAGCCCCAGGTGTCGAACACGCAAAGCCGCCACCTCAACAGTCTCCAAGCATGCAGTCTCCTGTTCCACCGATCACACCAGCTTCAAGTGTGGGTCAAGAGCCAAGACTGCATCAATGGCATCCGAGTTCATAGCCAAAACCACCATTTTGAACCTCTCAAGAACTCTTCACAGATCACCTTGTAGAATCTCACAGGCAACCTTCTCCTCTGCGGCCTCCAAAACCCATCAGGTATCAAACATATCCAATTCTGTTTTCCTACTGGTCTTGAGGACAGTTATCAGTTACGCTTTACGGTCTGCAAGGTCGGATACATGCGTGTTACTTGTGGATTATATTTCGCATACTTTTCTTTACGTATCGATATTTGATGTGTTTTTCTTATTTAGCGGAAAGCAAGGGGGTAGAATATCTGTCTTCATTTACATGCAGACTTTGGAGCCTCATGTTGCATCTTTATCTGTAGGACCAACATGCGAGGAATCATGCCGAACCCGAGCCAGATGCAGGACCGGAGGCGGAAAGGAGGGCGGAAGCTGGCGCACAGAGAGCTGCCAATGTTCCAGAAAAGAAAGCTCGAGAGATGGAAGAGCAATACGGGGAGCTGAAGGAGGCAACAAAGGAGAAAGCGCCGGGATCACTGTCAGGACAGGAGGCTCGTGAAGGTGTACAATTGATGGCAGACGAGGCAAGAGAGGAGACGAAAAGAGCCAAAGAAGCCTTTGGGGACTTGAAGGATAGAGCCGAGTGTTAGAATTTCAATCTAATAAAACTGGTATAGATTGTACTTCTTTTATTATTTAGAAGATATAGGATCATGGGTGATTATTTGACTTTATGAATAAAACTAGGATCACAAACTTAATAAATAATTAAGTTAACACCAAGAACATGGCTGGATCAGCGGCCGAGACGGCCAAGGAAGGGGCGAGGGGTGCAGGGGAGAAGGCGACTGAGACGGTGAAGGGAGCATGGGATGCGGCTAAAGGGACCGGGAAGAAGATCAGGGAGAATTTGGTCGGAAAATTTGGTGATCACGATGAGACTCCGGCGTCGTCTGCCCGGAATGTGGACCCTGATTAGAGGCCCTTTGGATGATCCCTTGAAGGGAAACCATCGACCATCGCCAGAGGCCATGACACTGATAGGAAGTGATGTTGATCTGTCATGACATTGGTGTTTCCAAGTAGTTTCGTGTATAATCTACATGATGACCCGACGATCTCGTGATCGTCTGATCCATGTAAAATGTATTCGTATATCATTGAGAGAGAATTCAGTACGATGTCATGTGGCTATTGTTAGACATGAGTTCGAATTTGTTGCGGGCTGAACATGATACAGGTGCGTCAGCTTCATTTCTCCTTGCGGGTTGCATATCAATAAATTAAACGCATTCAAGGTATAGAAAATATAGTATGTCATACCTATCAAACATGATATATCTCCGGTATATCATCGTCTATTATCGATTATACTAATGTCTATAAATCAAATAAGCATCTATTATATTATTTCATCAGCATACCATGATACCTTGTATGTCATACCCATATTTATATCACAAACATACCAGCATATATTATGTATTCTAATTATAAATAAATCAAATAAACATTCAACAAAATATGTAATAAGCATATCACCCTCATGGTATGTTCTCTATTTCTTCTTTTATATATATATAACTTTAATAAATATCAACATCATAACTCATAAACCTACCATTAGGTATCATAAAACCTAATATATTTTAATGTATAATCCCGTGCGTTGTACGAAACAATCTCAATAGAAAAAAAATATGATTATAGTAAGTTCAAAATTATTTAGGTATTTATTAATATTTGATAATGTTGTCTGATATTCACACAAACTTACTTTTTCGAAAGAAATATATGAATGCATATATTTTTTATAATGTAAAATTATATTCTTGGTATGTAATTATCATCATATTGTTAAATATCATCTTCTGAGGTCCTTAAAACTTGATAAAATATTACTCTCTCCGTCCCAAATTAATTGAAACGTTTTTTTTTTGTTAGTTTCAGAATAAATGAAACGTTTTCATTTTTGATAATCTTTTAATATAAAAAAATATCAAATTAATCTCATTTGTCATAGTACACTCACTAACACCTCTCACAACTGCTACAGTAAATCCTACGATCACCAAAAAAAATTCATTTTTCATTAAAATCCATACAAATTCAACACTCGTAAAAATTTCCGTCTCAATTTAAAACGTTTCGATTAATTTGGAACGAAGAAAGTACCATTTATCCTAGGTTTACACTATCGTTTCTTCTTTCTTGAAATGATGTTAGTTCATGAGATTAATAGGACCGCTTAGTAAATCGTGCAAATCTCATCCTGTTCTGCATTAGTTAAGCACTTAATAGCATGGGACGACCTTGTTTCATGTATAATCATATTCAAAGTCAATTATCAAAACAACGTGGAATATATTTATTTTTTCCAAAGTTAAGTAGTTTTCGCGTGTGCAAGATAATCATTTTATGAGGTTCTCTGGATAAATCAGTTACAAAATTGTTTTGTCATACATGAAAAGTAGACAAATAAACTAGTACGAGTACTGTTTTATGATCTGTGATATATGGTCCTGATCACATCCACGTCACGAGCTCTTGGCATAATTTGTATATTTTCTATCTTTATACTATAATTTGGATTTGTTTAACTGTTGTTTCTTGGGCTGTCGTATAAAGATATGTCAATCATATCATTGTTGTTAATATAGTTCAACACTTGGAGATAAGTAGCTTCACAGCTTCATTCTTTCAAGTGGAATTTAAGACAATAAATAAGACATCGAGGGGAAAGAGTGGAACGATGATTATTTCTTCTTCTCAAAGGATCGACAGAGTTAGTACAATCAATATGGCATAGCATTAATCATAATATCCTTGATTCTGAACTTTGTTCGACAACCCCGGAAACATTAATTCCATAACAAGAAATGTTACACAATCATTAATGTTGGAGACCTATTTTGTAACATGATTTATACTTCGTAATTAGTAAAACTATATTCATCAAAACCATGAGGTTGTGTTTATGATGAAAAAATATAAATGTGCTGTGGTTTGCTCTTTTTAGAGGTTTTCTTGAGGTCCAGTGTTCGACGAGACATCCCATGTTATTGACATGGGATTTTCTGTTCTTGCCAGCCGTATATTCGATTGCGATGAGGTGTTTCCTACCTATGATGAAATAGAGCTGCTCAGCATATACTCGCATATGAAACAATTGATCATCCAGCACATCTCAACTTGACAAAATCAAAATAAAATTTCAGGCAAAACGACTTATTTAATCATCATCTATCTAAAACCATGACCTTGCATTGCTATTAAGGTAAAATCGTTGGTGAAAATCCTATCAAGTACATTAATAGTTAATCTCATGTCACTATAAATAATCTGATTTGCCAGACTTGTTATAACAATTGAAACGAGGATAAATTTCGGTCGTCTTTTGTTCTACTTTCCAATCCTGTTGTTCATCCTATGGCTACCTTGAAAACAAACAACTTTCTTATTTATCTTACATCTGAATTTGTTTGCATACAAATGAGGGCCACCTTGTCATGCCCAAAATTTAATTTTTACCCAGACAGTATGCCAAGCTATTGCATATTTTACAATTTTTCTTCCAACCAAAATGTTTCCAAAACTAAATTATCTATCATGATTAATGATTTCAAATAAAATTTTCAAATCTTATCGACTTACAAAAATCGAAGCATAAAAAAAAAAACAAAATATCCTATAATGGGGAAAAAACTCACACTTCGTGCAGGTTGCACACTAGTTATCAAAATATTTATAAAAAAGGAAGCAAAATTATAGCTAGATAATGGTGTTCTTTTACTGTGATAAATTATCAAACAAAAATTTTACATAACTAAAAAAAATGTAAAATAAAAGTTAGATAATTTATTATAGACAAAAAGTAATATCGTATTCCTTCCTAATGATTCAATATGAAATTAAAAATTTTTCTTCAAAATCCCGCATTGATATACATGTTGAATTTCAGAAAAAATTATATGTTCAAAACTTATGATAATCTACTTATTTCAGCATAGATCAGATAATTTATTTCAGTGTGCAAATTATATTACTATAATCTACTTTTCACCTTTACGTCTACAAAACTTTATATGTGAAATTGTCCAATTTTTTTAAGGGATAATTCCTAAAAATATCACTTGAAATATTTTATTTCGACGTACAATCAACTAATCTTAATTCCGATGAAGTTTCAATTTATCTAAAATACCTACACTATCCCTTCCACGCACCCATTCGCCCAAATTCTCACTCATCCATCATCGATCAGGTTGAAAACAGGTAATTGGATGATTAGGTTGCGGATCCAATTCCGTTCGACGATGACGTGGTGGTTGAGGAGAGATCGCATTGAGGGGATGAAGAAGAGCGGTGAAGGGGAGGTGTGGTCCCGAGAGGTGTAGGCGAGATATGGAAGGCAACGAGCGACGGTGATGTAGTGGCGGTGGTTAGGTTGAGGTGCTTGGTTCTAAGAGAGACCGGTTTTGGGTCGGACGCCATAGGAGAGAAGAATTCGGATGTTGAATTTCGGGGGTTGTATTGGAGATGTTGATGACAAGGGGTTAGGAAATGTCGGGGATTAGCAATGCTCCTAAAATGATGTTCTAGATCAGGCATAATATGCCTGTGAAAAATGTAATACGTCAACAAAATAGTACATCAATAAAAAGTTCATTATTAACTGTCAATATTATCTTCAATTTGACATACAAATAATGAAGTCCAAATACACCTATTACTTTTAGATTAAAATGCATATAATTTGAAATGCATCTAAAAATTTCGCATCTAAAAATGTCTCAATTCAATTCTAACTGTCGTCATCGTTTCCAATTTGGCATTTTCCTTTATGCTCATCGGTTTCACTTGCTATCAATGATCAAAATGTGACAATGCATCATGATATCGAGCATTGAAGATGCCTAAACCATGAAATTCACCAAATAGGTTAATTCTTTTTGGAGCAAAAAAAAAAAAAAAAAAAAGAATCCAGTAGACAAGATCATCGCATCATTCCAAGCAAACAAACACCCCAAAATTCTTTTGCAAACAAAACCGTTGCTCTGATCGAAATAAATAACTATTATCATGATGATGATCATCGATGATGGAGATAATGATCGATGATAATAAACAATGATCAATGATTGATAATGATCGATGATCGATCAAATACGCTAGTCACAGTGCGATTTTATCAAATCAACGACGACAACGATGATGATGCAGATGATGATGAACGGTGATGGAGATGATGAACGGTGATGATGAACGGTGATGGAGATGATGAACGATGATGGAGAATATGATGGTGGATGATGGAGATCACAAAGAAAAAAGGGGAATATTAGGAAAAGGGTAAATTGGGAAAGGTTTGGTGTTTTTGTTTTTGTTTTTTGGTAACAGTGATATCTAGTGAAAATAAAGCTTTCTTGATGATATCTCCATGAAAATAAGTCTCTAAAATAATATCTCATACAAATTTTCACTTTCTTTGACAAGCCAAACACTGATATGTTCAATTATGATAACCATGTGATAATATAATTGTCTAAAAGGATAATACAAAATCCCATGCTTTGCACATATAATATATACTCCTTTCGTTTCAAAAGAATTAGAATACTTTTTATATTGTAATGTCCAAAATAAATTACAATCTTATCATATTTGAAAACTTTTTTCCTTCAAAACGTATCAAAACATTCCTATTTTTATTTTATATCACATCAATTCAATCTTTTTTTTCTCTCGTTTTTTTTTTCACTCTTTTTATCTTCTCTCACTCACACAAGTTAAAGGACAAAATAATCTTTATAAAAAAATCAACACACATATAAATTATCATATTAAATCAATCAATTAAAATTCTATTAGGATGAAGATAATAATATTTTTCAAAAATATAATATGTGATGCCCCTCATACCGTCACAGTTGGGCTCAACAAACCCCACTGGTCATAGGTTGCACTTTGCTTTAAAATGGAATTCCATTACGTTCTCTTTTTCTACCCGAGTGTCTATTCCATTTTATGTTGCAAAATCATTACTTCTTTCGTCTCGAATTAATCGAAATATTTTGATTCGAATACGAAAATTTATATAAGTATTGAATTTATGTGGATTTTGATGAAGAATGAATATTTTCTTTTATGATAATGAGATTTATTGTAATAGTTCTAAGAAGAGTTAGTTGATGTACCGTAACAGATGAGATTGATTTGATAATTTTTTTATATTAAAAGATTATCAAAAATAAAAACGTTTTATTTATTTTAAAATTAATAAAAAAAATTTTAATTAATTTAAAACGAAAAGAATGTGATTCAAATGCGACATTATAATGCAACGGAGGGAGTTTTAAAAAAAATGACCATAAAGGAAGCTTCACTCCACTTACTAGAAATATTCTATATATATGAAACTCCACAAATGCATTGATGAGGAAAATAAAATGGCAGACAAGGATTGTCCTTGAAAATGTACGTGGAGATCCTAGTATGAATAAAGGGGCATCAAAACCTGTCTTTTAGAGTACCATTTTCGGCACAGTTTTGTGGTCTTTGTAAGAAGTGGGGCAACTTATTGGCCATCTAAGCGTATAAAAATGAGGACAAGTTTCATTTAAAAAATCATTTGGACCACTCTGTGTATGTCCCCGATTCTCTTTCCATCATTTATTTCATGAAATGAAAGGAAATGTGTCTCGACATAATTAAAATTAAGTGTACGGATTTAAAATGTTTTATTAAGATCAAAGTGTTGGGGAGATGTGTTCTGAAATTTAGGTTTAACTTTATCACGGTTGGCTTTTGACTTACCTCCATGATTAGTTTTCTATCATATTTTAATCTTAATCGTTTATTTTAAATAGTTAAATCTAAATTTAGGTGTAGCAGAACACATATTCATAAAATCCTTTTTTTTTTCTTTGATCCATAAAAGCATATTTCTCCAAGACAAACAACATAGATGCCATAAGGTATCATGCAACTCGGGATCATGTAAACGATAATCATATCGAACCCGTTTCGATAATCATGAGCATGCATGGAACATAATCTAAGTGCAAACCCCCTTGAAAATATGATTCGGGTCTGAAACATCAAGCAGAAATCACTGGTTGACAATGATTTCAACCCAGTTGTCACAAGATTTCATGTAGCGAGAGGCCTTTTGCTTACACAATAATCACATCCGACTTATTTTTCTCACCAACATGATGAAATAGAATCTTCTTACAGCAACCCTGCTACCCCTCATCTGGACATTTGGAGTTATTTAACAAGACCGTTGCTCACTTGTGACAAGTGAGGATCGGCATCCTTCTTAGAATGCGTTGAACGCAATTGAAGTGCGTACCTTCTCGTCATCGTGTCTGTTCTTAATCTGACACATCTAACAAGATATATAATGAACATAGTCATTACAAATAAATAGAGCCATTATTTCTATAGTTACTCTAAAAGACCTGATCAAATCTTTGTTGGAGGGAAAAGGATCGGCTATGGTCCAAATATTAGTGGACCCAAAAAAGAAATGGACTGCCAACCTCGTCCAAGGACACACTTGCATGAAACAGTATCTTTTACAGTATCCATAGAGAGTGGCAACACTTGGAACATAAGCCTTGTTCAACTCGATCAGTTCACTCCGAAGGAAATAGTTCGTTTACGATATAACAGGATATCCGACAAAACCAGGGCACCATAGAAGCTAAAACATTAGTAGTTGAACTAGCCGTGTTCTATTCTTCTCCGATGCTCACCAATGAACCCATATCAGATATCCATCATAGTACCAGGCATTGCAGTTGCGTATCTCCCCCCCTCTATTATTAGTTCAAAGTTGGTAAAGCTAATTATGGAAAATAACATATCCTTATAATCCTATCAAATGCAGGATATGAAGAGAAGAACATTCTTACAAGACAGGATGATGTGTACAACCTTATTTTTATTTTTACACAAAAAAATTATTTTCTAATATCCACATGTGTCGAATCCTTGACCTTTCGATTAAAAAAAATCACTTATTATCGAGCCAACATTTCTTGACCGTTGCTAAAGCTAGTTAACAAAAAAGAACTCATCCAGCATATAGTAACAGGAGCAGTCGTGTGTGACATGATGAAGCGGATCTATGGTTGTCCTGGAGATCGTCTCAATCGTCGTAAAAGTTGATCGATGGGCGACCACCATCGCCTAGCTCTCTTCGCCAACGTCCAACCAGGTACAAGTGCTTTTTCCTCCATCGTCCCATAGTGTTGAATGGAGCAAAATCAAATGATGGAGCGAAGTGGTCCGTCCTCTCACATTATTGTCCTGACTAAATTTTTCCATTGTCCTCACTAAACTTTTTCCATCAGAGCATATCTTCCTAAGTAGTATGATTATCGCCTTGATATTCTTGTCTTTTTGCTTCTTCGTCGATCCTATATATCCTCCAACACAGTAACCTTGGCTTCCCCTGAAAACACAATGGAGACTCGTGATGACCAAGGCTCATCGGCACCATCCGTACCGTCCACTATTCTTTGCTGTCAGGCAGATAACTGTACAGCAGATCTTACCGATGCCAAGAAGTATCATCGGCGCCACAAGGTCTGTGAGTTCCACGCCAAGGCTCCCGTTGTCATCGTCTCTGGCCTCCAGCAGCGGTTCTGTCAACAATGCAGCAAGTTACTAAAATATCTTAACTCACGTACTATTATAATCCACGTTTCAGTGTATAGACAGTCACTTGATCACTTGAATTTTCTGACATGGTGCACAGGTTTCACGAGATCCCCGAGTTCGATGACATGAAGAGAAGTTGCCGCAGGAGACTGGCGGGGCACAATGAGCGAAGGAGAAGGAGCACCGGAGAAAGCTCAACCCGAGAAAGCTCAACCAGGGGAAGTTAAAGATTTTGTGGTCGCCTAAGTGTGAATGTGATCATCGGGATCTAGGCACGCTCTCTATCTTCGGTCACTTATTGGTTGGTTATTACCATATTCTGTCAATTACTTGAAAATGTGCTTATGATAGATCTGTACAACGGAGCTATTTTTGATTATAGTACTAAATATCCTTGCCCTATGGAGCCAGCCTAGTGTTCAATAAAATTTTTTTAATCAAAGTTCAGCAATTAGCAGTGTAATGCTGCAGTCGTTTTAGCTGGATGTATACGTCGAGGCATACCTTCTTAAGTCCTTAGCAGACAGTGTCATCAGCACAGATTCTGATTTCGTAACCCCAGCTGAATGGGGTTGACAAGCTTAGGCGAAACCATTCCTGCATTGCAAAGACAGAACAAGGGAAATTTTCCTTTATTAGAAAACATATTTTCCTGACCCGGCGACATTGTCTATCAGCATTATTCTAAGAGGTCTTGTAACAAAGTTATGACCAAATGCAATGCAACAATCTAGCATCAGTCAACTTATGCAAACTCCAGTTTACAGACAATTTTTATGAGTTCTTGTCTTTCTTCATATATCATCTCTTAGCCCTTTCTTTTTCCTCTGTAGATCACATGCAGACTTTTAATTCTTAATTTTACTTAGACAATAAGAAATCGAAAAACGAATTACAAAATGAAAGCATTTCGCCAAGAATCCAGACATGCATCCTAAATCTAAAGCAACAGCCAAAACATTTATTCCTAAATTATGAAAACTCCGGCTAATGTTCGATGCATAACTACACTCTGTTATCCATGCTGCGTTTCTTGGAAATATTCCATCCAGATTGTTGGCATTTCCCCCTTCAGAGATATAGTTCCTAGGTTTGAGCCTTGTGGGGGTTCCTAATTCTCTCCTTGACTGTCGTTTGAGGTAGGGAAAAAAAAAAAAAACAAGAAGAAGAAGAAAGAAAGAAAGAAAGAGATGAGGCCGATGTGATTGAGTTTTTGCTAGTAGAACCTTTCATCCTTCACCTTCGCATTGTTCGCATCCTAAAAGGGAACTGTCTGTGAAACCGGCAGTCAAGTGACTTCACTGCTAGTGTGTTCATCAGCATCCAACACCAGCTCACTTCTAAATCTTTCCCTTGGACCCATATCGAAGCTATGCTAGCTGATACCCGCAGTTCTGGTCCAAGAACACATTGGCTTCTAGTCATCTTTTCTCTCAGCAAACAAAATCCAAATAAGAGACATGGGCCTCGCTAGAGATTAGAAGATGGACTATTACGCCACTAAGGCAATCAGAAACAATCCCCTCCCCACATCAGTCAAGTTTGTCTGATAATATGATGCAGTATTCAGTTTAGAATGCACCAATATGCTGACATCTCATAGATAATGATGAACAAGAAATTTCCCAATCTTCCCTGGTTAGGTCGCCGCACCGCCTACACTTTCCACCAAACCTCCACATAAGTTCCTATCAGTGAGCCAGAATGCTAAACCATCACAATCATCTAACTAAAGATCAGCCTAGCCCTTCGATTTTTAAAGGTCATGATGGCAAACTCGAGTGGGCACTATCACCTGATAGATTTACGAATTCAAGAGTCGGTAACTTGATGTTGAATTTTACTACACTGCAAAGCATGAGGAACAAGCTTCATACGGGGGGAACACTGAACTATTAGAACAAGTCCATTGCACTATGCATTTGGATTGCCATATCCATAATATAGCATTTGACTATCAAATGAGAACTCCAATGGTGATCATTTTTCTTGCTATAATTTGGCTTTGGCTATTTGTATGCCCAAATTTAACAATGAAAATGACTTTGTCATTTTTGTCACATCATACAGGAGAAACATTGAACTGTTATATAAAATGATTTTATCCATCATCACAGGGTATACCTGATAGACATAGTAAAAAACTAATCAGAGCCGCTCCAGCGGCAGCAGGAGTGATGATAGTAAAAGGCTGCAGTGAAAAACCATATTTTCCTTCTGTGATTCAGTATACGGTGAACAAATATCGAGGGTATCCCAGATTTGTCCATCTGCTGATAAGAAATTGAGCTAAAGCTTCAAATTTCAGAAATTTTCTTTTCCTATTTCACCTCACTGAGAAAATAGAAAACATAGAACCGTGTGAAGGTGGCTGCATAAAAGAGATTCAAGACTTGTAGCAAGCAAGACGAAGAGAATGAATTTGGCTATTTGCATCCTTAGGCTTCCTAGCAAAGAAAAGCTTTCTTTGGCCAGAGTTATCGAAGCTTAGGCTTCTCTTCTCCGACCAACATTATGCTTTATAGAGGAACCATTTCTACCAAAAATCCAAACTGATGGTAGTAGACAGTGCCAAGCAAACGGCACACACACAACAATTGGGAGTTGTAGGATTTGAACTCGTGATCTCACTGTTATACATGCTCTAATACCATATTGAGGAATCAATTCTACTAAAAGACCAAGCTGATGGTAGTAACCTTATTATGTTATTTCTCTCAACATGCTCGAAGAGTTACTAGCTACGTTCTGCGGTATGCAAGGCCCGAAAGCGACATGCTACTTGTGGCATAATTTAAGGACTTTTCACGATGTGTCACGTTTTGGTACATTATACCCAGTACTGCCATGCTTAAGCTGTGTTGGAGTATCCGGCAACTACACGCTCGACTATACCTGATTCTCGATAATTATACTCACGTATCCAAATTACACATCCGAACTCTAGCGAACACCTAAAACCAAAATTTCAGGTTCTACTTGTAATGCATTATACATGTAGTGCATAAGAAATGCAACATAGTATAAACCAAGGCAACTAGAGTTGAAATCATGCCAAGGAGTTGACAAACTAAAAATCTTAGTCTCAGTTTTCAAGAGCAATGTCCTTTTAGAATGATTGCCGGACTGTAACAACACATTTCTGACTCTTTAGTAGATCCGGTTATTTTACTTATGAAGACATTGCTACATTTTGCATAATAGGAAAAAAAAAAAAAAAACACAAATCCGCATAATTCCGTCAAGTGCAAGGTATGGGGAGAACACCCCGATAAGTTAGGATGATGCATTGTCCCTATTTTAACATGGAAACGCTCGGTTAGAAGGGGAACGGTTTATCTCTGAACCAACTCCTCTAAACTAGATTTCCCTCAACAGGAGTTATAAAAACAGATCTGTTCAGATTTTACAAATTAGAGCCAAAGCAGATCCAAGGGACATTTATAATGGTTTCTTTCGTAGAAGTTCTATAAATATTATTCTTGCCTTCTCTAACATTTCATCCCTCTTCGTCTTCAACTTCTCTTCCCAATTCTTCTTCTCATATATACTGACTACCTCTACGGAAATATCCACAATCCATTCACATCCACCAACACTGCGTAAAATCAATCTTCTCATTTGTAACCCTAATCCTATCAAATCCTTTGATCACGCTACACTACGATGGAAATGAAAGCTGATATATTGAATTCAAGGTGCATTTACAGAATAAGATCACTAAACAGCAATCTCTGACTCAATCCAAATCCAACAGCAATCAGATAATCGAACAATGCATCGATCAGCGAAACCCTAACAACAATGTAAAAAGCCAAATCGAGAAAGGAAACTATCAATCCGTAAGAGGAGAGAGAGAGGGGACCTAGACGGAATCGAATTGGAGAGATCGCCGACACCGCCGAGCAAGCTGTCCGCCGGCGTCGGAATCCTCGCCGCGTTAAGTGATTCTCATCTGCCGCGATCTTGTGTTTGGTTGGAAGATGAGATTATTTATTTTGGGATTAATGATGTTGGATTATTTAATCCATTGAATTTCAATGTATAGTTTTTTGGGTTTCGTTTTCCTTGAGCAAAAGTTTTAATTGAACATTATGTTCTATTGTTTCTTCCATGATTATAAGTGTTTATTATAGAGCTGGGTAGGATTGGGTCCTATGACCCCTTCCGTTAACAATCCGATACGAAATATTGTCATTACATGTGCGGTAATATTTATTTCGCGATGTAACCAGGAGCAATAGAAGCAATTAAAAAAATTAAGAAACAATAATTAAGTAGCAACAAACAATCATTGATTACTTCTCGCAGTTCAGATGTATCTATTTGCTTATGTTGGATCATGTTCGCGATTAACTGACAATCCGTCTCCACCACCACTTTCGACCAGCATCTAATTATCGCCAATTCCATGTTTTCGCGCATTGCCCTTGCCTCTCCCACCTTCGCCTCGTTGATACCTTGAAACTATCTCCCTGACACTTCAATTGGTTTATCTTTTTCCTTTCTAGCTACTAATCCTACACTTGACTCCACGTTCAGGATAATTGTTGAGGATTAATTAGTTTATTTCAGATTGCAAATATGTCAAACAAAGGTGGATATATTGTAAATATATATTTTAACAAGTGACTATTCACCTTTTAAGATTTGTTGGTGTAAAGCAATCATGATCCCATGGGTTAAAGGCCTAATAAAAGGCTCAACATCTCTAAGCCCAGGGTCTATAAGAAAAGGCCAAGTGACATCCCGTGAATGACTAAGTCCATCTCCTCTTAAGTTGATGATAAGTGTTCATCATGAAACGGATGAATAATATTTTATAAATACTCTCATTTATTGTCCAAAATGATAAGATTATCTGGACATACTCAGTCATTAATTCTCATTTCTTGTTTTTGGTTCGTGCAGGTTTTCGTGTCAGAACCAGGGCTCAAAGCATCAAAGTTCATCCTCGACGTCTGGGCTTCCGAGTTCAGACCCACTTTCCGAGTTCAACACAAACAGAATTTTAATACTTCTGCATTAAGTACGATGCTTAATGCTGCATTATTTATTACTTGTAACCTACATCTTTTAGGTATTCTATATAACTTCTTACTTTTTAGTTTCTTGTATTTAAGACACTTTGTAACTCCCTTATTCCTTTGAGTCTATAAATAGAGGGTTTTGGAGTTTGGAAAGATCACCATAATTTGAGCAATATAATTCTTTTTTTTTTCTTTTTTCTTTTTTTGGCATCATTCTTCTCTTTCAAGTTTAGAAGATCAATTATCTTCAAGTTTACAACATGTTATCAACATTATCGTCTCTTAAGCTAGAAGTTGAGTCATGGCTAATCTTACTAACCTTGAGTACGTTGTCCTTGAATATCACGAACAAGAATTGTCTCCCATGAACGCGTGATATAAAGATCCATCGTACCGTAAATAATTTGGGAGATACAATCAAAGATGAAAATAAGATTTCGGCACAAAAGCGTGCAAAGGCTATGATATTCCTTTGCCATCAACTTAATGAGGGTCTTAAGGCCGAGCATTTAAAGGTGAAAGATCCGTTAGAATTATAGAATAATTTGGAAAAAAAAAGAGGTATAGCCAACAATCCATTGTGATCCTTCCTAAAGCTCGTTACTAATGGATGCATTTGAGACTCCAACATTACAAAACTATAAACGAGTATAAGTTTTTGATGTTTCGTATTACTTCTCAATTAAAGTTATGCGAAGAGAAGATCACTGATTCTGACATGTTAAAGAAAACTTTGTCTACTTTTCATGTCTCGAATTTGGTCTTGTAGTATCAATATCGTGAGCATGATTTTAAAAAATATTCTGAACGCATTTCAGGTCTTCTTGTGGCTTAACAAAAAATATGAGCTACCGATGCAGATTCATCAGTCTAGACCCACAAGTTCTATTGCATTCCTTGAAGCGAATACGACCTCTTCTTACAATCATGGGCATGAACGTAGACGGGATCATGGATACGATCGTGGCTGAGGCCGTAGTAATGTTTGGATCCGTAAGAGGTGGTTTTAAAAATCGTTAAAGTGGTGATGGAAAACAAACTAAGGAAAAAGTGAAGCCAACGAAACATAATGAAAGCATGTGTCATAGATGTGGTATAACCGGTCATTGGCGTCATACTTGTCGTACGCCTATTCATTTGGTTGAGGTTTATCATGCATCACTTAAAGGAAAGGGAAAAGTGGTGAAAACTAATTTTGTCACCACAAATACGGAAATAAATTTTGTTGCAAAATGATAATGTCATGATAAATATGCAACTAGACACGCACTTGGATAATTCTGATTTCTTTCGGAATGTGGATGGGAACATTGAGGCTGCCATTGAAGATGAACATGGCCCCTTTTTTAACAACTAAGTTATTGGCTAGTGCGATGTGTTAACTACTAACACTATTATCGCATATACTTGCTACTTTATCTCATGGTCTACTTTATCTTATGCACTATTTTGTTATCTATCTTTAATGAATAAAAGTTTGTTTCTTGTTCATTTTCTAATACTTTATAATTTATTTATTTCAAGATAATTGACATGTTTGATGAAGATCAATGCCTCGCGGATAGTGCAACAACACATACCATTCTAAAAAATATAAAGTACTTTTCCTAATCGGAATTGACCAAGACAAATGTTAATACGATCTTCAGGACTACAAGTTTAAATTGAAGGATATGGGAAAGCTTATATGGTGTTGCTTAATGGCACAAAATTATTCATAAGTAATACTTTCTATTCTAGCAGATCAAGAATAAATCCACTGAGTTTCAAAGATGTGCGTAAAAATGGGTTTCATATTGAATCCACGAGGAAGAATAATGTTGAATATCTCCATATTACATCTTTGAATTCTGATTGTGCTGGAAAAATTATCAGCTTTCTTTTTAGGATTATATTATTCATATACTAATCCAATTGAATCAAATGTTCTCACTAACCAGAAGTTTGTTGACCCAAAAATTTTTATATTATGACATGATCATTTAGAACATCCAGGTGCCATAATGATGAGAAGAGTAATTGAAAATACACATGACATCCTTTAAAGAACAAGAAGATTCTTTTGTCAAATGAATTACCATGTAAAACGTGCTCTCTTGAAAGCTAATTATAAAGTCATCCACTACGAAAGTTGGATATGTATCTTCTTCATTTTTAGAACAGATTCAAGAAGACATATGTGGGCCTATTACGTCACCATGTGTACCATTTTGATACTTCATGATATTGATAAACGCGTCTACTTGATGGTCACATGTAAGTTTGTTGGCTACACGAAATATTACCTTAGCAAGACTACTTGCTTAAATAATAAAATTTGAGAGCATAATTCCCTGATTATGCTTTTAAGAAAATCCGGTTGAATAATGCAGGAGAGTTTACATCCCAAACTATTAATGACCATGTATGTTAGTTGAAATCACCGTTGAGCATCCAGTGACACATACTTATACGCAAAATGGTCTAACCGAATCATTCATTAAACGTTTACAGTTAATCGTCAGCTCAGATATGGGTGACGGCGCGGCCAAGGAAGTCCTCATCTGGGTTGGCGGTTGCAAGTTAGTGAGCAAGAGGCCACGATGGCCTTTGACGTTGTCGTCGGCAGCTCTGTCCATCATGATTGAGCTCCTAGCAATATGGGTCGGGCTGACGAGTCCTGGTGGTGGCCAATTTGGATTGACGAGTGTCAACGAGGATGAAATCGTACAAAGACCTCGCTTGAATGGTTTTGGTGCGGGTTTGCGGAGTTGTGTCCCGATGAGGATGATCAGGGAGATTGTTGGGGTTGGCACGTGGTAGTCGTCGGATGACCGTGAAGGCCTCGATGGTGATCGATTTAGGTAGACAATAAGGTTATAGGTAGTAGAATGGAGAAAGATGACTCACTGTTACAATGACTACCATGGAGGTTTACCAAGTACCTAAGATTCACCTATATATAGGGACATTTGTAACCGTTCATTTCATATCTCTTACGATGACTACGAAGTTGAAATGAAGAGTTTGAATATTTGTCGATGGTTGTAATCGTAAGGGATACAAAATAAAGGGTTTTGATAATTTAATAGCGGTAATTAAGGAGTTTAAACTTTAATAGTGAATCAAGGAAATGAAGAGTCACAAAGGTTTAAAAAAATAAAATGGTTTTATTAGGATTTGAACTCGTAATCCTCCGTTTTGTACCTCTTATTCCTTCCGTTGCGCAAAGTCAAGCATTCTTGACAAAAAATTTTGCCCGAAATTTCCTCAATCAATTTCAAGAATTATTAGTATTTCCTTTTATTACATTGGAAAAAATTTGGGTTATTACAGCCAGCATGATATAGCTCCGCACCAGCATGAAGACATTAGGGTGGAGTTAAACATATTTTTCGTTATCTTTGTGGAACTTATAAAATGAGACTCCTTTATCAAAAGGATTCTGAATCAAAATGATTGAATACTTAGATGTCGGGTATTTGTTAGACCTATATAAGACACAATCATAAACAGGCTATTTATTTACATATGGAAACAATGCTATTTCATGTCATTCTACAAAGCAATCCTTGACGATCACTTCATCAAATCATGCAGAGGTGGTTGAACTTTATGAGATAGGTCGAGAATGTGTATAGGTGAGGTTAATGATCCAAAATGTTCGAGAAGCTTGCGATTTCGACATGATCAAAGGAAGTCCTACCATACTCTATGAAGATAATGTTGCTTGTGTTGTTCGGATAAAGGATGGCTACATCAAAGGAGACTGAACCAAATACATCTCACCTATGTTGTCCTCTACACACAACCTTCAAACTGTAAGGGAGGAGGTTGATGTTCAACAAATCCATTCAAGCAAGAATTTTGCAGATCTATTCACAAAATCATTGCCTATCAGAATCCTCGAGCAGCTTGTACACATGTTTGGTTTGCGTCGCCTTAGAGATGTTCGTTTAATGAACATGATAAGCGTTGTACACGTTATACTCTTTTTTCTTTGCTAAATTTTATTCCACTGAATTTTCCAAGACATGGTTTTAATGAGGCAACATGATAAGCGTAAGTAGAGATGAATAACCAAGGGGAGTATAGTAAATGTATACTTTAATAAGTGGCTATTCACCTCTTAAGATTCTAACAACTCCTACTTTAAGTATAATGCTTAATGCTACATTACTTATTGCTTGTAATCTCCACATTTAAGTTATTTGTGTAACTCCCAACTCTTTAATTTCTTTTATTTAAGGCACTTTGTAACTCTCTCATTCCCTTGACCTATAAATAAAGGGATTGGAAGCTTGGGAAGATCACCACAATTTGAGCAATACAATTCTCTTTCTCTTGACATCATTCTTCTTTTTCAAATTTAGGAGTTCAATTACTTCAAGTGTACAATAGAATAACATTAAATTGGATTTTTTTTTATAGAATATAATGCGTATAATCCCCTTTAAATATCCTGGATTTAAACTTAAACACCCATACTTTAAACATAGACACATGATCCCTTGATCTTTGGGACCAAATTGTCACTGTTATCTAATAGGTTGTTGTTTTTCCTTACTTATCAATACGTCGTAATGCAAAAATTTTATTAAAAAATAGTTTATATATTCAAATCATAGTATTTATTTGTTCTCAAGCAAACTATGAAAATAATTTATTAGAATAGGTTATAATAATTTATTAGAATAGATTATAAATTACAATAATCATCTCAATCTTAATTATAATCTCAGATCTAACCCTAATTCCAGCCAACGTCCGTCATTGCCATTAGTTTCGTCCTCGGAATAAACAATATGCATAGGCCTCTCATCACCGGTTCACATCCTCGTCGTCCCCGAAACAAACAGTGCTCATATATGAAAATACAGTGTACTTGTTTTAAACAAATCAAGGACAGCAAAGGAGATAACCTCCGCCTCACCTTCGACGACTTCACCGCCCAAACAATACGTGACTCAAATCCCTCCCAAACAATACGCGATTTCGATCCCTCCCAAATAGTGCCACCGGATGTTCCTCGACTTACCCATCGAAGTCCAAAATCATCTTCCAATTAAGAGATACAGTGCCAAAAAAAAACATATAGTGCTCGATAATTATGAAATATAGAATACAAGTGACATCCAAATACAATTAGAAGATACATGCAAATCAAGTTCTATACAAAAATCCCAAAATCCAAACCAAACTTGATTCAATCCAAAATCCCAAAACCAAATTCAGAGTGCGAAGAGACCTTGTGCTCATCCAACAGACATGTCCGCTGATTCAAGCATATGGAACGAGAGCAAACCATTAGCATTAAAGACATACTTAGTATCGGTATAATTTGTATCAGAGATAATGTGCCAATACCATAATCTACTCCATATATGCTTGCACATTCGAACTCCATTTTATTTTTACGGTTTCCCCGATGTCGTTAACCGAATCCAAATCCAAATCCTTAGCACATCGTGTCAAATCAATCGACCCTGTCGATCCCATCCCTTCCTTGACAATCGGATGAATCGTTGATCCACACACAGTGCTAAGAGATCGATTTGAATTTTTGATGAATCGCCTCTTCTTTCAATTGACGGTCCCCGAAGAAGGCGTAGAGATTGACTTGATCTTTTCGATGAATTGTTCAATTTCTTCAATTAATGATTTGTTCCTTGAATGAGTAGTGATGATGGTGGTGATGATGATAGGGTCACGACGGTGGATAAAGGGTTTGATTAAGAAAAAGAATGGGAAGAAGATGGAGATCATGTCTGATTGAGAAATAAAAAAATAAGAAAATTTGGTTTCATTGGTCCAATTCTAATTTGAAACTATCCAGAAAAGAATTGTAAAAAAATATGGATGGAAAAGATAAGCAATTATCTTAAGAGGGTATAATCAATCATCATTTTTTTTTTATGCAAAAAGAAGTATCAATTCGTAAAAAAATAAAATTGTATTCCACCTATTACTAATTAGAGAAGAAAAAAAAACCTTTTAGATAATTTACCATTATCTTTTCCTCTCTACCGTTAATGGAAAGTAAAAAAATTCAAAGAATACCCATTCATCCCATGGCTGCCTCCAAACACCTTTCTCATTGAAGGCCGAAACCAAACCCTAAATTGGAAACCAAATCCATTGAAGGAGAAGTTTAAAGTTTAATGATGATATTCAGTCAAGAATAAAACCAAACGCCTTAGCTTGGCTGATCGAGCCACGACCTCGTTTTTCCTCTCAATCGAAACCATCGAGTTTTCAAAGCTTATACTTTTCAATGACAGCCACGTATCTGAGCACTATCAGGGGGA
This sequence comes from Drosera spatulata, assembly GCA_035668315.1. NCBI lineage: Eukaryota > Viridiplantae > Streptophyta > Magnoliopsida > Caryophyllales > Droseraceae > Drosera > Drosera spatulata. The sequence continues at coordinate 14,751 of JAOVYX010018153.1, read as the reverse complement.
GAGCAACCACAGGTTGACGATGAAGGCTAGGAAGAGGAGGTCGGTTTCGGGTAGGAGCAGCGATCGGAGCGTGACCAGGACGGGGAGAATTTATATTTCGATCGGTGTCGTGATTCAAGTACAACAAAATCAGGAAAAAGCACTCTATAAACAAGAAAAAATTCACTAAATAGAAATGGAGATCGATTTCGAAAAAAGGAAACACTCGATTTCAAAATCAAATCAAAGAAATCATATGATTTTTTACAATTCGATTTTGAAGCTACAATTCTAGATCGATTTCGACGCTATTTCTTGTGTTGCGTTGAGTCTGATGACATGGACACGATCAAAGCTCGATTTTTTCAGTGATATCTAACAATAAGTATCTTCTTTAGTTTGGTTCGATGGGATTTTTATGTATTTTTTCCTTTCCTACATAAATAAACTTAATCCCACGCGACTCTCAGTCGCTGGACTAATTATCTCATCTTTCTGTCCCATTAACTAATCCCTCATATTATCATAATAAACATGAAATAAAGTGCTCAAAGGAAATAATTAGTTCTATATGTGTTTGTTTTGTGGATAAGATAAAAATGGGATTATTAGTCGTAGAACTAATAATCTCAAGATTAAACAATATATTTTAATGTTTTAGTTTTGTGTTTATTGACAGGATAAATATTGACGATAGGACTAATTAGTCTAGTCCAACCTCCAAATCTATCAAACAAACATAAGACAACATTAACTAGATTTTTTTCTTTATAAACAGTTTAATCCCATGAAATTATTAGGTGCGAGACTAATTATCCCTTCCCTCTCCTCCACTAATTAGCCTCTCATATGAGGATTAACTTAGTTAGATAAAACTAATTATCCCTTCCTCTGGAATTATAAAATGTCAAAACAAATATGGAATAAACGATAAGGAGGACTATTAATTTTATCCCATTCTTTTAATCCCGAAACAAACACACCCTAAAGGTACTAACTTTGATTATGAAATCGAAACCGAATCGATATAACTTGAAAAATGTATATGTATTAAACTGTAATGCGATATATCAGATTGTGACTGTAATGCGATAATTGGTTTCCAGTTTGGTATGAAACTGGAGTGTTATTTGAATACTAGTGTCATAAGATTTTGGTTTTAGACGAAGACTTTTACGTGATCTTGAGACTCCGAATTGGTGGAACCAAGATCGTGACAAAAAGGTCGAGATCGATGGTTGGTTTAGGTTTTGTTGATCATGACTCGAAATGTGGAAAGAGGTTCAATCTCCATGATAGTCTTTTTGCATTAGGAAAAATCTGCGAAGAAATATGTATACTGAGATGACCATGTCAATATTCGATATCATGTCACTTAAAGCGAATCATACATCGCAGAGGTGATGATGTTGGACACATTAAGCAATTTTCACCTATTTGGTCCAAATCAAACAATCACACAAATATGACCAAAATCACTTAAACAGACACCGATATATTACACATTAAGTGTCTGATGATACAACGAAGATTACCAAGATAACTGTCTGACGATATAACACCATAGACTATGACGATAGACACAACTCTTCTTTTTCTCTCTTCCCTTTTCTTTTTTTAGGCAACAAGCAAAGCATCACTCATAACTTGAGCAAATTAGCATACATATTACACAGGCATCAGAGGACTAAAGAGGACCAAGACGATATCTTGAGTCCAAATATTTACAAAACTGTGCGCACCAAGTTTCAGCCAACTCCGTCCTGATTGATGGTATACATGATGCTCGGTCAACGATGCTTGCTCCTGGTGTCATCACTGTAAAGCCTGCATATGATCAATAACGACCCCTGTAAGTAAACTAACGTTGTAGCGAACCAGGAAAACTTTGAAAATCAGAACCAATGTGACCATCTCCAACAGGAACAGTACGCCTCTGTATAAGTTATATATGAACATGAGGTCAAAAGGCACACCAGATCGATTCGGGAGAATTACTTGTTATTATCCTTTGCTTATTCGACTAACTTGAACCAACTCTATGTTCTCGATCAATCGGGTATTCTAGCATGTTATTGTTTGTAAGATATTTGTTGTTTCCATCACTGAGCCATTTCTTTCACGAACCGAACCTTGATATTTCCGTGATTCCGCTCCTTTTCCTTATATCTGAAGTACTGTATCGAACCTGAAAATAGGATCTCAATCATCCAACCAGATTTCGATCCTCCGAGAACAAAAGATCATCGTATATTAGAACACTAGCTTGATATATCATTTTAACCCTTTCCGTGTCTTACTAGTCCGATTCGATGATCGATATCACCAACTTAGTTAGTTAGCCTATTTGATTGATTAGCTTAAGTGTAAGTACCAGTCATAGACAGTGGGAGAGCTTGGCTGAGGCTTGTCATAGTACTCATGAGCACCAACAGTCCTGGTGTTGAGATTACTTCCAGGATTGAACACGCTCCGCCACACGTTATCCTTCTGTCGTGCCGACGATGGCGTGCCCGGGGTTGTCGGCGTCCCGGGAGACGAAGCGATCGGCATCGATATTGATCTCTGAAATTTCACATCTCCGGCTGAACAAAATCCAGAGACAAACATAAAACACAAACAAATCAACACATATGTTGAAGAACTAGACACACACACACAAAAAAAAAAAAAAAAAAAAAAAAACCCCTACTCCGCTATTAGTATGTCCATTTGAGTTTATGTGAACTAGCTTTTGGCTACATCCATCGTCAAAAACTCACGTTCGCAAATTGATTATTGTTGAGAATAAACGCCAGTTAATCTCCTACATCATCCTTCAGAAGTTAAACCCATTAGTTTAAGTTTTTGTGTCTAAAGATACAAGTTCAATACGTGTATCTGTGTTAGTCTAGTCATTTTGGATCTTGGGATCGTCCTCGATCAAAACGGTCATATTGAGACGGTCACTCAAGATAAGTGTCTGATCAACGAACCAATTCTTTGTTTATAAGATCTTTATCATGAGGAGCAAAGAGTGAGAAAGTATACCGGGGATGGTCACAGTTGGGGTGACTCTGAGCTTGCCAAGGCCAGAATGATCAGGTTGAGGTCCTGCAACAACATCATCCCACATATTATCGAGCAGACCCATCTCTTTAGATTCTCCTAAAACAATCACTCTCGATGTATCTCAATGTTTGAGATTATTGTTTCCTTGTCTTCTTCACTTACTTAAACTTCGATAAGGGGAGTGTGCTTTATATAGAGAAACGTGTAGGAGTTTGGGTAAAGTCATAAATATCTAGATGAGCCTAGTCACTAGCTTGACTGGTAGATGAGATTGGGAAACTACTGTTTGCACATACTATTTTTTTATCCGTCCTCCTTGCTGTAATAGGAAGATAAAATACATTTTGGGTCCTTTTCGATTACGACTAAATGGTAAATAAAATAAATTAGATTTGTTTAGTATGAGTTCTAATCTTCCATTCAAAAGATAATTGACAGGAGAACAGCTAACACGCAAATGCCATATAGAATTAACATGATAGTTATAGAATTAAAATGATGTCGAACAAGAGTTTTTTTATTTGTGTCATCTAGTGTTCTCCATGGGTTCTGGAAATACAGTAACAAAAGATGGAGTGAAGATAAACCTTGGGAGAGATATGGATAACGATGAAGACAAGCAGCGTGGGACGCGGGTCCTGCACGCCGTCGCAATGATTTGTGAATTGAAATCTAGTTTTTTTAATTTTATTTTATAAATATCCATCCTTCCACACCGAATTTAACATTTTGATCAGGAGATTGCCCATGCATATTTTGATCGAGTTTAGACAACAATCAAATATTATTATATATAAAATATTATTATATATAAAATATTATTATAAAATATTAATTATTATCTTCATCTCATGATTATTATAACGACATATATTTTGAAAAGTTCAAAAATTCACAACTTAATTTATCATTGATATTTTATAATAATTTTATAAAAATTGATATTTAATTGTCACATACTCAAGATCGAAATACATATTATTCAAACATATTGAAAAAAAAGGAGTATAATTTAAGTCATGTTTCATGCTATGAATATTATGAAATAATCAGACATTATTAATGAAAAATGAAACTCATCAAATGCGTAATCAATGATGATTTTTTTGAAAACAGTTTATTATTAATGGAAAAAAATAATTAAAAAAATATGTTATTTTATTTTATTTTATTTTTCAAAGAAAAAGGGACTAATATTTTTGCGTTAAAACGGAAAGTGATGATGAATTCGAAAAGAGAACGAGGGGGACGCATGAAAAAGCTCTTTTTTTTTCTTTTAAGGGATTTTGATTGCTCTTCATTCATTGAACCAAATCCTACGAGGTGGGATAAATTTGATGGAGACATTTTTTTTCTTTTTTAATCTCCCTATTGTTTAGCTGAACTTCTGTACTTCCGTTTAACTTCAAGATGCTAAAAAAAATCCACTTTTGGTTAGATCACCCTCTGTTATAAATTTCTCTTCCAAGATGCTTGATCGTGCTCTCTCCTATCCTCTGTTACACTACCACGACGGTGGTGTAATATAGAGCTGATTAGATTTACCATCAAAATTATGGTTAATGTTTCGAAATCGTCCGAGATTTCTTGATATTGAGATGTCGATGAGGGATTCCACTGGCTGAAAGAGTCAGGATACTACACTCTTTTGTAGATGGGGAAGATGCAGAGTTGAATGTAGCTTCTAGCGGAGTTAAACCTACTAGTACCATTAGATTAGGGCATTGTGAATAATCCTCTTTCACTAATTCCATATACCATCCAGACTTCATAACCACTAAAACTCGTTGCGTGGAGTTCCTCCTTTTCTCGAACCTTCGGGCTCCTCCCGTAGAATGAATTTTTCCAACAAGTTTATTCTATTAAGATAATCATGACATCGTCTAATAATGATATTATACTTCCTCTATTTTATAACATAAACAATATATTGATTCGACACGCGGATTTATATGTTGAATTTTATAAAATTTGATAAAAAAAAAATAATTTCTTCAGTGGTAATCGGACTTTACTGTAACAATGACAATTTATTTTGATGTATTTTATGAAAAAATTACTAAATACGATATATTATATATATTTTAAAACAATTCAAATAAATAAATATTATTTATATTATAAAACGAAAGAAATATCATCTAATGACATCATATTCCGAAGGACGTTCGAATCACTCAATCCTTTGTTGTGACATGATTTAATAGATAATGCCATGATCATCTTGACCATCTAATCTGTTTCAGAATCACTTGGATTTGAAGTTTTCCCACCCAAAACATTCGTACATGCCATATGTTTCAAAACCAGAAACAAAGCCCTATTCCTAATAGCACATTTGCTTTGCACCCGAAATCGTATAGTCGTAAGAATGACACGTATTTGGCTAAGAATGGAGAAAGCAGTAGTATTAGATATGAAAATAAAAAATTCGGAAATAATTGACGGTAGCCGTTGCGATCAATTGGCGCAATCCTATTATAAGTTTTATTTTTTAATATTATAAATTGAGAAATCTATATTATAAATTGATATCATTATATTGTCGAATTTTAATTATAAAACTTAATCATATATTTTTATCAATTTATAATATATATTTCTCAACTAACAATATAAAAAATAAAACTTATATTATTGCACCCACATCTCCCTAAAACTTTTTAGGATGGAACTTATCTAAACCAAGTAGAGCACCAGAACCTATATGTATTTTTTTCCTGTTTTTTTATTTTGGGGAGGGGGTGGGATAGGTAAAATAACCTACATGTATTCTTATTAATAGTAATTGACAAGAGGACCTCAACCTATAACTTCAATTCGGATAGAAATGGGCCTAGCAGACTAGCATGATGGATAGAAAGATTAGACATTCATTTAAAGTAACGTGCGACTGGCTGACATAATTTCAAACTAAACCAGGGGACCTGAGAGCTTGCCTATGCTATATAGAAAGCTGAAGCTATTGCATGTACTCTGTGTTGCGAATCGATCAACCAATGCCCAGATTCCCAGAGGATGATACAAGTCTGATCATCCTAACTAGAGTTTCTTCCTGAAGTAGAAACTGCATAAAACTTGAACCAACCGGACATGAATCCGTGTTGCTTCCAACACAAATCTACACTCTAAAACTTCATGAGCTATTTCACAGACTTCAGCACATATTCACTGTGCCTACTCGGCCCTTGGTGCACATCGAATAACAATAATTCTTAAGCCAAGAGGTCGCTTGTTCCATGCGGACTATGAAGAAGGTCGAAGAGGGTCTCATGCTCATGCGTCGGCCTCAACTGTTACGAGTTCAGTTAGAGTAATTTTTGGAATATATTTGCACAGCTACACCTATGACGGGAGTCTGGTAACCCAGCATCAACATCTAGCAGCTTAACACGTAGGTACTTGATCATTATTGGCTGCTTGGAGCAAGCCACAAGCTTGTGAAAGCATAGTATCTTGTCATCTAGTTCCGGATACAGGCGACAAGGGTGTTGTGCCAGATCCTGGGTAGACATATGTGTGCATTCCAGCGAAAGAAAAGTTCCCCAACCACAACATCAAGATAACCACTGACGGACGGACTAAGGAGGAAACCAAGACAACTCCTATCCTGAAACTTTCCCTGATGCTGCAAAGTCACCGACTTGCAGCTTATGACCGAATTGAGGCTTAACAAGCTCCAGTGGCGCGCAACTCTAAGCTAGAATTGAGGCTGTATGCCAGAATTTCATTACAAAATTTAGGTAACTGACCAACATGGAAACAAAATGAAGTTATGTCAACTACTTCAATACTTAGTAATTCACTAAAGCATTAGCATGCAAAGATGTTCCCAATTGAAGAGTCATGACTAAAACCACCTACGCTATTCAAAGGATTATCCTGATTTGCATCAAACTACTCTGTTTAGCTCAGGGTAATACTAGCCCATGGCATCTTCATGTGAAGTCAAGAAAGCCATCATATAAGAACACATTTAACTTATCCTTACGACTCTACCCAATGCAATTTTAACGGTATTCGGGGGTTGTATCGCTCATTAGCTTTCATATTACCCCTCCCCATCAGAGCTAATTTAATTCATGGAGACAAACCCATATACTTAACAAACTTGCTCACAATCTTCGTGACCCAAAAAACCAAAAATAAAATAAAATAAAATAAAAATTGCTCTCAGATATTAATTCTGCATTTAAACAAAACAGTATCATATAACAGTATCATATCCGCCAAATTATGTTTGCTATATAATCAACCTAAACATAACAGGCAAGTTAAATATTTGCTTCATAAAAATAACAAGCAGGTAAAATATTAGTATTAAAGAATCGTTTAAAGTAACTCTACTTTCTCCTTTGCTTCATATAAGATGCTTGCTGACTACTGATTCCAGTTGTTGATTAGAATTCCAAGTTATTTGCGATTTCAAGTCTTAATTAGTGATTTCAATCTGTGTGCCCGATTCTGTCTTTAATGGTTACACTTCAAGTTCATTTAAGGTTCCCTTCAAGTTCTTGTATGAACAGGACAATGACCTAGAGAAATCAGTTAAATCAACCTCTGTCGGCTGAGGTAATACAAATCAGTATAAGATACAATACAACGAATGAGATGCTGGAGGTTGTTTATAGCTAAAGAAAGTTCTTAAATTAGCCACAATTGAACCACGACCACTTAACTAGACAAGTGAGAAACCAGTTCATAACAATGCGTCGCCACAAATATCAACGTAATTAATTTCTCTTCCAATTTCTAACAAGCTTAATTCCACACTTTTATACCTTCAACATTCATCCAAATTCAAGGGGATTCGCCTTATGGTTTCTCTATCTCCATATATTAAGGGATACTTTTGTTTCTTTATGCTGCAGTAAGAAAATACTACCATTCTTGGATCACCTGGAAAGTGGGGAGTCTAATATGAGAATATACTAACTGCTAACTGCTACGTATTTAGCCAATTTTTGTAAAAATCAGCACTTTTAGGAAATGAGGGATCATCTTTCCTTAGAGAGCCCAATTCAATGATTCAGAAGTTATAGAAAAATTCGACCGTGATACTTCAGGATAGCATCAGGTTAATACCAAGGAAATTTAAGTTCCTCACTAAAAACTTCTTTTGGGGCAAACCTTTCTTTGATTACTGGATCAAAGTTAACCCTCTCGTAAAAAGCAGGGCAAATTCGTGAAGATGTCTTGCCTTGACATCATACTTTCTGGGAATACGATATTTTCATACATTTCATATTGAGAAACGTTTGTCTTTTACTTGGCATGCTCCTCTATACAAACAAGTAGAAGGCAAGACACATCTTCCTCAGAGTCCCAAATCGGGTATGATGTAAAAGGCTGACTTTGATACTAATCCTCTAAATAGCCTAAACAGGTAAATCACAGAGCAGAAAAAAAAAAAAAAAAAGACAACCTCGCTAAAGTCCTAAGAATAGCCTTTTGGATCTTTCATTCATTTTATAAAATATCCAAGGAGAATGTAAGAAACAGAACCATCCAGAATCACCCAAAGAAAATCAAGCCAAAATTTCCATATCTAACTATACAACAACAACAACAAATCAAGTCTTTATTCCATCAAGTGAGGTCGACTATATGAATACGACGACGTCATTCTAATCTATCATGTACATCATCTTCTATAAGATTATGATAGACCATATCATACTTCAAGATTTCTCTCATGGTCTCCCTCGTTCTCTTGACATGTACTAACTCCCAACTTTCGCATCTCCTAACAGAAGCTGTGACTGACCTGCGTTTCACATGACCATACCATCTTAGTCATGACTCTCTCATCTTATCTTCTACTGGAGCCACACCCACTTTTTGTCTGATAACTTCATTTTGTATTCTATCTATTCTTGTATGTGCACACATCCACCTTAATATTTTCATGTTATTTACACTCATCTTCTGTGCATGCTGTCACTTAATTGTCCAACATTCTGACCCATACAATATCGCTGATCGAATAACTGTCTTGTAAAACTTTTCTTTTAACTTGATAGGTATTTTAGGATCACATAACATTCCTGAAGCGCCCTTTCATTTCAGTCAATCTATTTTAACCCTATAATCAATATCTGCATCAATTCCTCCATTCTTATGTAGCATCAAACCTAAATATTTCCATATTTAACTATATATATAAATTAGAACTAAGAAACAAATTAAAAAAGGTTGGGTACCTCGATGACATTTCTTACTTTCTCGATGTTAATTTGATCTTGAAAGGAGTATTTGAGTCCAACAATGTGTGATGACGAATAAAATATTCTCACTTTTGGATTGGTTGGAACAAACATGAAGCCCTAAAGTAAGATTTGCATACAAATTATACAATAGTTTACAACCTTTTATGCATTTAACAAAAAGATGGTCCATGCCATGCTGATAATTGTAAGAAATAGATCGTTTCTGCAACATATGTTTCATCATACACCAAACTGAATCGTCGATTAACTTTAATCATTTATGATCCTCTTGATAATTCAACCACCAACTTTAATCTTCTTTATCAACTTGAAATCAAAAACGCTTTTTTTCATGATGATTTTATCGAGGAGGTGTATATGAAGCAACCAATAGACTATGTTTGTGAGATTCAAATAGGAGGGGACGGGAGGGGAGGGGAAGGATTTGGGTGAAATTGTGATATTTGTGAGTTTATGAGAAGGTGGTAGGGAGTGTTTGTGAGTAAAGTAGGAGTAATTCTTCTCCCAAAAGAAAACCCCCCAAAATGAAAGATTTTGGAGGGAAGGGGAGGGATGGTGAAATAACAAAATTATTCTCCCCTCCAAAGCAACAAAATTTTCAATATAATGAATTAAGAGCAAAATGATAATTTAATTACTTTACTCTCCCTTCGTTTTTAACTCACAAACACAAAGAAGTGAAGTAATCTAATTGTTAGAATATTAAATTTAGTGAAAAGATTTTATTAGATATTATTTTATATTAGAATATCCTTATTTCCTACTTTAGAATAATTTTTTAGATATTATGTTTTCTAATTATCTTATTTCCTATTGTAATCTTTACATAATATGTGCTTGACTACTCTATAAATATAGAGTAAATCTTCATCAATAAAATCATCCAATTCTCCTTTCATATTTTGTTTCGTAACATGGTATCAAAGTTATCAATCCTGATCCAATTTATTCTGCTTCTGTCGTTGTCGGTGGTGATGAATTTCGTCACCAATGAAGATGTTCGATTTGATTATTGTCTACATGTCTACCTACGCTATTAGGTTATGATTTGTGTACCTGTTTGTCGAGGCTATTAGGTAATATCTACTTGGCTGTCGAGAGTATTCGATTATTGTCTATCTTCTTATCAAGGCTATATAGTTACTGTTTGTTTGTCTGTCGAGACTATCCGGTTACTATCAGTCTGTTACTGTTATTGCATACTATTGCTACCGTCACTACTACTGCATACTATTGCTGTTGTTACTAATTACTATTACTACTGTTGTGGCTTCTTGTCAAGTTGAAGATGCTTCAACTTGAGGTTAAGTGTTAGAATATTATATTAGGTGAAAAGATTTTATTAGATATTATTTTATGTTAGAACATCATTGTTTCCTACTTTAAAATAATTATTTAGATATTATATTTTTCAATTATCTTATTTCCTGTAATCTTTCCATACTTTATATCGTAAGACTAACTTTTCTTTCTAAACTCACAAACAAAGAGAAAATAACCTTATGTAATCTACCTTCTCTTCCTTTCCTTAAATTCACCTTCCTTCCCTTTCATTCACTTCACTTTCCCCTCCTTTCCTTCTTATTAAAAATCGCAAACGAAGCCTTACGGGGTTTGTTGCTCGGGGGAGAAGGTGTATCGTCTGTGTAAAGCTCTCTATAGACTTAAACAAGCTCTATGTCCTTGGTTTGATTGGTTCAATGAGGACTTTTTTTGGTTTCCTCTCGCGTAAACATGGTGTGGATCACTCGATCTTCAATAATTCTTCCTCTGAAGGTTTGCTTATTTGGTAATTTATGTGGATGATATTATTGTGATTGGAAGAGACACGAATGATATACAATGACTCTAGAGATTTTTGCTGGAAAAAAAAAACTGTCGATATTCTTCGAATTTTTTCTTGGCATGGAAATTGCTTTTGCCAAAGGTAACATCGCTCTCTCCCATCGAAAATATGCTCTTGACATGCAGACATCTTTACAGGATGATAGGCCAAGTGATGCAAATGGATCCGATAGTAAAGCGTGATCATGAAGGATAACTTCTACATGGCCATGAAAAGTATCGTTAATTGATAGGAAAGTTGATTACCTTACCATAACATGGCCCTGTGAGTGTGCTAAGTCAGTTCATGAGCTCTTCTTATTCTGCTCATGGACAAGTTGTACTACAAATTGTTCGTTACTTCAAAGAAACTCCCAAGTCAAGTGCTTAGTTTTGAGACTGGCCATTTGGACATACATGGATATGAAGAGCTTGAGAATTTTAAGTCATTCGAGGTAGTTCAATATTATGATACAGATTCGACGAGCTGCTTCATAGATCATAGATCCACCTTATGATATCATGTTTTCCTTGGTCACAATCTTGTATCGTGAATTTTTTTTAAAAGAAACCAATGGTTTTATAATCTATGACGGAGCTTGAATGTCGTACTATGACAAGTGCTATAAGAGAGTTTTAGTCCATCCGGATGCTACAACAAGTGATTTGATTGTGTATGATTGGATCAGTTGTTCATGGTTGTGATAATCAGTCGGTCATTCACATTGCAACCAATTCAATATTTCATGAACGAACGGAGCATATCAAGGTGGATACTCAATTTGATCAAGAGAATATACGAGGTTACGATACTTTTCTAACCACGATTAACGGCTTCGAGAGGAACACTCATAAAGATCTATTGAGAGAACTTTTTCTTATTGTTATTGTATAGACTAACACCCCTCATATGCCATATATCGATTATGCCTTACCAACGTGTGTTACATAATGAAAGTCTCTTGAAATTTATGCCACAAGCATCATTCCGTATGATGTGTCTTGCATAGCGTATAGCGTAATTCATAACTCCATGTGAGCAAGCCTTCAACAAGAACTTGTTGAGCGGACCCCAGATGTAGAAGCATCATTCCGCATGATGTGCCTAGCATAGCGTATAGCGTAATTCATAAGTCCATGTGAGCAAGCCTTTCGACGAGAACTTGTTAAGCGGACCCTAGATGTAGTTATGGGGACGTCTTTCATTGAAAAAAAATATCATTTTCTCTCTCAAATGTCAAAGCTCACACGATGTGAGTGTATTAGATTAACGATAATTTTTTGTATGATTTTGTCAAATAGAGTTGACTATGTGATAAGATGTTTCTCTCTTAATCGTGAGGTCAAGGATTCAACACCTATTCAAAAATAGAGATACGGCTGTATATATCACTTTGTCTTACAGGAATGTCTTCCTCATATCTTGCGCTTAACGGGATTATGTGCATACTTACTTTCCTTTCCTTTTTTTAGTATTTAAATTTGGAGTTAACTTTTATCTTAAGATATGTACATGGTCAAGGGTACTTCTTATGCAATTCTTGTTTGTCCTTGTTGCATGAGTCCAAGAATCATGTTTTACGCTTGAAATTGTCCTTGTTTTATCGAAGGAAATGACACTCAAACAAGCAAAAACATCACAACGAAACTGTAATCACGAACAAAACTCAAGATACTAGTTTGGCATGAATTTTTACTCTCCTAGTAAAATGCACTACAGCTTTGAACGGTCGAAGAAGATGCAGCAAAAGAAAACTGAAATTTAGAATACCATGCAGCTGCAATACATGGGAGAAAAAATAAGCATTTAGTACCTTATGCCACATATGATTCATATAGCCACCTTGAGAATGGTGATTTGTGAAGATAAGGAGCAACATAGCCCATGAGCGCGATCTGAAAACACAACTTTGCATCATGTTCAACTAATGAAACGATAGCCAATGAAGGAAGATATGAAATTTGCAACCATCACACCTAAACATAATAAAAAAAATTCAAGTAAATGAAAACAGTTGCAAAAGTTAGATTAGCATGGCAATGTCTCCCACCAAGAATGTGATTATCGTACAGGATTTGCCTTAATAAAGTCAATATAAGGAGATTTGAGATTGTTTTATGGTATTTTTAACTTTTTCATGTGTTTTTGAGTGATTTAGAGTCATTTCATGGCTCTTTAAAGAGAATCTTATGTCTTGAAAAGATTTGAGGTCAAATGAGCATATTGATTTTTTTGCAAAAAGGGAACCAGACACAAGCATTTGAGAAACACTTGGCTATACACTTCTAATTCAGCTTTGTTCCACAGTAAGTAAGTGGCTTCAAGTTCCCAACGATTAAAGTAACGATCTTTCAGTAAAGCCGATAAATTAAAAATGCACTAGTTTGCATTCACTGTGTTCGCACACCCCAGAAAAGAACGAACAAAGTACAGGGATAAGTTAGGGGCTTCTAGTTGCCAAGGACTATAATAATGATCTTTCAGTAGAGCCGATACTTAAAAGACGCACTAGTTTGCATGCACTGCATTAACAGATCGCAGAAAAGAAGAAACAAAGTATTACAGGAAATCATTCAATACTGAGAAAGCAGTTTGAAGTCAATATCAGTTTATTTTCCTGTTCTGACAACCATCAAAGATAGCATCACTTTGAGCGAGCATTCAGCTCATGAAACCAGGCTTGAACAATTAGAAAACCACATTTTCTACAAGTACCTGCAAGAGGATTAGCTTCCTTACCAAAATGACCATTGTTGGTCAATCGCAGCACATCCTCACTAAAAAGCCAGTATAATTCCAAGGCTGAAGTTGAAGTCTCTCGAGGAGGGAAAGGCAAAGTTTTGAGAACAAGGGAACTACAACAGATAGTTCCTCAGAACCTTGCAGTCTCAAAAATTAGCTCCTGAGTTATCATAAGGCAGCTGAAGATATTAGCCAAAACTCCCTGCTAAACGAACGAGCACAATTACTATACATAAAACCACATCCTCAATGCTCAAGCTTGTATTTCTCGACATACCCCTGCACAACAAAAGTCAGTTGTTAATTAGAGAACATTGAGTGGTACCTTAAACAAATCTGTTATAACTGTATCTAGAGTTTTACCTCAATAAGCTTTGACATTTTTGTTCGAGAAGAAATAAGGTACTGTTTCACTAGATCTGGAGTATTTGGAACTTGACTAGGCAGAAAACTGCCCACAACCTTTTCCTCCACTTTCTGCACAATCAATTTATAAGCGTCCTTAGTCAACTGGCCCTCATGCCAGAAAGGTTTCATCAACTCCTTCACATACTCTATCACAGACCCACGGAAATACTTCATGGCTCTTAATTCCCTATGCATTTCTTCATATTCATCCAACTCCACATCAGCACTACCTATAACCTTATCCACCTTCGCTTCTTTGTAAAGTCTCTCTCTATCAATTTGATTTTGGGAATGTGTGACGTCGTCCATTCTTATACCTTCTGATTTCTCTCTGACTCGGTTAGGAGAGACTCCTTTAGTCGTAGCACCTTTATTTTGTGTTTCTGTCGCAGAAGTGGCCACTGATTCTGCTTCTCCCACAGGCCCGCATTTGCTTCTGCCATGATAGTTTTTGTCAACTTTTGATTCTGACTCTGCTTCTGCAGGAAGACTTGAAGGCCTGAGTAGTTTACTCCT